>OY748287.1:24669015-24700099 GCA_963556515.1 Nudaria mundana
GAAATCCCCTTTCCTTCCACTACCCTCTCTTCAGAATGCATTATTACCAATGAAGGACAACCTTGACATCCTTGGCATAGACGTTCGTCGAGAGCTCAATAATAAAAACTATATCGAAAGATGTATAGGGCTAGCTTCGCGGAAACTAGGAATACTGAATAAGGTAAAGAGATTCTTTACACCGGACCAGAGGTGTCTGCTGTACAAGACGCAGATTAGACCCTGCGTCGAATACTGCTCTCACCTCTGGGACGGCTCCGCGAAGTATCTGCTGACGCTCTCGACGCTATGCAGCGACGGGCTATCCGTATTATAGGTTGTCCGGAGGTAACGGTAAGCCTTGAGCCGCTAGCTCAGCGCCGAACAATAGCTTCCTTGGCCGCATTCTACCGTATTTACCACGGCGAGTGTTCTGAAGAGCTCTTCAATCTGATCCCACCCTCTTCCTTCCGATCCCGAACAACGCGTGCCGGGCAGAGATGCCACTCCCACACAGTGGATAGAATGTTCGCGAGAACCGAGCGTTTTAAACGTTCGTTTCTCTGCCGAACGATAGTGGCCTGGAACGCCTTGCCTGTGCACGTGTTTCCTCCCACATATAATCCTGGGTTCTTTAAGCGGAGCGTGAAGAGGCACATCAGTAGGTAGTCAAGTTGAGGGCCACTCTCTATAGTATTGTATGCTGTGAGAGTGGCCCACAATCGCTAGACGTCGTCACGACTTACCACCAGGCGGGCGGTGTCAATTTGGCGAACCCAATATAAAAAAAAAAAAAAAAAAAAACAATGAAACAATTTCTTGACTGGCGAAAAGTGGGCGTAATTATCGTTTCTGTCTACCCCTTCGGAGTTAAACACGTGATTCTGTGTGTATGTAAAGTTCTTTTCAAATACCAATTTCCCCGTGTAAATGTAAAGTTCAAAAGTAATGAAATGCGTTCAGATTTTATAGTAAAACTGGTAGTAAATCATGGCATAATACATTTGAATTTCTTTTATTGCGATTTGTATTGCGAATGTAAATTGCAATATGAATACAGAAACATGAAGATTAGAGGTATTGTTAAATAAATCCAGAGTTCAAGGCAAGGCGTCCCACTGCACGCGGTGCACCCTTTCTAACGGATGAGACTAACCAATATAATTATTCTTAGGGTCTAGAAACGGTATCTAATAGGCTTCTATTACGTGGTCTACTACTGGTACTGGTACTTAGTGGTCGCCCTATGGTCGAACAGTAGACCTCGCGAGCATTTAAAACACTATTTGAGCTATTTCCCCCATTTTCCCCCCAATCCAAAAATCTCAAGACGAAAAAATTGTATTAAATCAAGGAACACTTGTACCAAGTTTCGTGAAGATCGGATAAAAACTGCTAACCCGGAACACACACAGACAGACAGACAGACGGACGAAAGCAAAATTATGCAATCTCGAAATGTAGACGCTTCGCTCGCTTGGTCAAATACTACTATTCCTTATTCTGTGCTAAAACTAATAACTATAACTGCTATAACTATAGTCATATATATCTCTCTTTCCCATAATAATTGCAATGAATTGTAAATATACAGAGTGTTACGAAAGGGTTATATCAACCCGAAGGCAGCCCCATCAGCTGGTCGACCATAACCCGTTTTCGATATATGGCAACCGCCAAAGAAGAAAAAAAAGTTCATCAAAAAATTAAAAAAGATTTCAAATCAAAACAAACGTGTCCCAAGGCTACGGCTTGACGTAGCTACAACTAGACAATGAGCACGTGGTACGTATGTACAATGCCCTTGGCGGTGGCGCGGGCGTCGCGGCGGTGTGGGCGTCCTTAAAGGATTATTTTTATTTATGTAATTAAAATTTCGACCAACACATAGTTATGTTTCCCCAGATCCTCGTCGGTGGTTCGACAGGTGCACCACGTGCAAGTGATAGTAAAATCTCTGTCCCCAATTTTAGAAAAATGTTACCTGTTTACAGGAAAGGTTAATTTCTTGTGTAACAGTGCTAAATGCGGCTTCGTCTCGACTGCGTACACAGTATTTTCAGGTATCAACGCTCACGGTACAACTCCCGGGCAGCGCTCAAATTGCCTTCTGATGCTCATACACAAAGCATCATCTCGTAATACTCTTCGTTACTCAGAGCCATTACTACACAACACAATCACTATCACACACAACTTGACACAACTCACAAATTAAAACACTTAACAACTATTTAGCTACCTCACTGCACAAAGCAAAGAATGCAACTGAACTGACCTGTGACTTTGCTAAATGATTTTAAATAAAATTCTAGGAAACTTCAAACGGCGACCGAATCCGACCGAGCGCTTCGTGTTCGTGCGGCATCGCTTGATGCGAAACAGAGACAAAATGTTCCTACCAGGAGTGAGACGGAAGGCTTTTCACAGACGCGCATTATTTATACCTATTATTTGTACCTATTTGATGTCGATGACCGAAGCAGCTGATTTTAGCTAGTGTTGTTTAAACAAGAGTGTATTTTATTCGGTAATAATGTTTTTTTTATGAACTTTTTTTTTCTTCTCTGGCGGTCGCCACATATCGAAACGGGTTCTGGTCGACCAGCTGATGGGGCTGGCTTCGGGTTGATATAACCCTTATGTAACACCCGGTATAGAAATTAGGGAAACCCTTGATTTCAACCTGTGCACTGTAGCTCATTAAACACCTTAGACCACAGTTTTTAATGTGGGATGCCTTTGTGTTCGAGGACTGCTGGTTTTCCCAGAACCTGGGAATTTGTTGCAAACACTTCGTCCAATCGCATGTTTATAGAATTTAAGTAAAAATTACAAGTCACGGTATAAAATTGTGTGCAAACCTTCAAGAGTCATGAAAAGTCAAGTGCGTGTGCAGCTGACGTGAACATCAGAGTTTGAAGGTCAAGAATTACTATATGAATTGCCATATTCACAACATTGTTGTTAATGGAAGTTTCTACGGTAATGTACTCTAGTAAAATCAATGTTGAGGCGGAATTAATCAAGTGCTTATTTACCAAAGATTATCCCCTAAACGCATTTACATAATAATAGGATAGTAGCATTGGTGGTAGAGCCATAATACCTTTAATAAGTCAAATAATGAGTCAAATCGGCGGCAAAGTCAAATAGGGTGACCACTGGTACATATGTAAATGGTTTTCGTACAACATTACCGATAGCAAACTGCTGTTTCAATAGTTTCACTTAGTAGATGCGTGTGAGACTTGTCTAGTACAAAACTAAACTATTGTCACGTCATAATCAACATGAGATGAGGTGAAACTCACATGATGGTACATTGTGTTATCCCAGTAATTGATGGGAATATTTCTTACATACCGCTTTGTGAAAGCAGGTAATTGAAATCCCTCACAATAATCCGCATACTTGATTGAAATATTACAGGCAGTTGTTCTTAATTTTAGTATCTTCACGCACTAAATCATATCTCTTTATCAGTGAGGGTAGACAGAGACTGATAGGTGCGATTATTATTTTTGTAGTCAAAGCAATGAGTTTGCTTTTTTTTTTTAATTCCGCGGCCAAAGGCCGCGCCCGCTCTAACGTCCGCTGCCGGGCGTCTCTGGTTACAAGCAGAACGTATTTCCAGTGGCCCCCGGCTTTCCAGTGGCGCCCGGCAATGAGTTTGCTTAAACTATTCTTAAAATATTAAGAAAGAAAATATAAATAGATCACAAAAACTGATGTCATCGGCAGGACTCGAACCCACGGCCTTTCCCTAACAGGGGGAATGCTCTGACCACTGAGCTACGATGACCAATACCAGCAACATCGAATTTTTGCTTCTTACTCGTATCATATTCATAATTTCTAGATCGCGCTATTAAGGTTAGCGTTGGATCCACCTACCGCAGTTCTGCCGAACTAACGGTACCAGTGTATCGTGTTACAACGATATTTAAACACTGAATTTTAGATGGATCCTTACCAAATCAATATTTTTTGTATTTCAAAGCAATGAGAGTTTGGTTAAATTATTCTTAAAATATTAAGAAAGAAATTACGAGTATAAATAGATCACAAAAATCGCCATTATTATGCCCAGAATTTACCAGTTTTTTGGTCACACTCCTTATAGAAGACAAACTTATTGCCGTAACTGAGAAATTTTGTTATATTTGTCAGTCTGTCAGTAGAATGTAGGTGAAGATAAAATGGTCCCCGAAGATTTTGAGAGGGTTCTTCTGTGTATAAAGCGTTCAAGAGTTGTAAACTATGTGTCGTAGTTTAGGGCAATGGACGTAGCGCGGCCGCAAATTTAAAAAAATAATATAAGTATTTGATTTTTGATCGAAATTTAACCGAGTTACCTATTCCCACGGGAACGCATTCCGGTTTAAAAAGTAGTCAAAGTTAGTATAAGATGTACACCGAGCGGCTGATATTTTTTCTTTTTTTTTTAAACTCGCGCTCCCACGCTGCGGTGTATGTAATAAAAAGCCTGAATATTAAAACGAAGGCTAGCTCGTGTCAGGATTCGTACCCAGGTTTATGGCCGATTGAGTACACTCGGAGACAAGAAAATAAGGCAGTACGTTTTTTATTTGAATTTGGGTGAATGTTGGCAAATATTTTACGGTTACGTCGGTTCTGTCGAACGGAATAAATATTATTTCATGGGACCAAATTCACATAGCTTACGTTTTGTTCACGGACAAGTTTCGGACGCACACTTCCCTTTCTCCATTCTTCTGTTTTTCTACACTTCTTTCTCTCTGCAGCTAGTAATACACATGTACTTTCAGCAGGAGTAAATCATCACGAGGTGTAGATTTTCTCGTTTATTTTTCAGTTTATTATTTAAAATTTTATATACCGCCGATTACATAGAAATCACGTAGCACTTCGACTATTACATGTTGGTTTCCTTTATATACTTATGCACGCATTAGTAAAAGAAAGTGTTTGCATATACACAGTCTTTAATTGCTGGCAAACAAAATAAAACGAAAGTAAATCTCATGTGTATGTCGTAGACGTTCTTGAGACTTCTATAACGTCATAATGTTCTTTGTAAATTCTTGAATTAGGTTGATAGTTAATTAAATAATAGTTGTCGCTCATACATATTAATTATTATGGTCGAATAACCTACTGTTTATAATGTAAATAATGATTCTGGTTTATGATATTATAGCATAATAATGCAAGTATTATTTATGATTTACCCTCTTTCCCCTGTCAATAAAATACCTAGCTCAAGTGAAATAGTTTTTTTTAATTAAAATAAGACTTGTGTCGTGGCGATTCGATGAAAATAAGATCGCTAGCAAGGAACACACATACAGACAGACAGAGATAGAGAGATAGGTAAGCAAAATTGTTCAGTATGGTCTTGAAATATAGACGCTTCGCTCGCTCGGTTAGTTAGTTTATTACTGTTACATATCGCCTGTTAGGGGCTCGTGGTCTAGTGGTAACCGACAATGTTAACATATTGCGCAGGTTAAGCAACATCTAGTCGGGCCGGTCTTAGGATGGGTGACCATTTCTTAAGATACTGAGACCCCTCCGTGCCTCGGAGAGCACGTTAAGCCGTCGGTCCCGGTCGTCATACGAACATCTATGGCAGTCGTTAGGGGTAGTTGGAGCCCTAAATCAAAAATCCGACCGGTCTAACTACAGAACTTCGATATCGCCCATGGGTTGTGGAGGTCAGATGGCAGTCGCTTCACGGAAAATGTCGAAGTTCAGCCGAATCGCAGTTAGACTGGAAAGCCGACCCCAACTGCGTTGGGAAAAGGCTCGGTGAATGATGACATATCGCCTGTTAGAATTAAGATATAATTTCAGTACCTATTGGATAATGTTTAGTTAGTTTCAATTGAATTTCTTTGAATAAATTAGTGAGTGAGATAAATAAGAAACATACAATTTATTAATTACTAGGTGACGCCCTCGTCGTCGGTTGTCCCTTTTTGCAACACTTTTAATTGCTACTCTGCTCCTATTGGTAAATAAGTGGGCATACCATCTGCCTTTACCTACCTACTCAACCTTCGGTACTTTTTTTAGTAGAGGTACTGCACCATTTTTGTGGCTCGCAGTATACATGTGTCGGTAATACGATTAAAGTTTTTATGCCTAGAAATAATGAGGAGTGCGATACTGCAGTGCGTTCCATTATGATCATGGCTGTTTTAGTACTAACAGCGTCGTCTTTTGCTTTTTAAAGAGCTATGAAATTGTTACCAACTTTAGTTGAAAGTTGGTAACAGACTCATATTCAATTATTGTAAGATTAAAATTTGTGTGTTCGGACCTCACGTCAAAAAAAAGTAAAACAAAAGGAAAACTCGACACAGTACCTTATAACAATCCGACCAGCGTGGTATATGAAGGTGGAATTCCCCCTCTTTGCAGTGGGCGACAAATCGGCTGTAATGATGATGAAGCCGAGCTTTTGGTGAGTTGGGTAGTTCATAGAGACCTTATTGCTTGAGGACCTGGCAAATCCTTTGAAGAAAGTCGCTACCAGCCAGTAACCCTGACTGGGAGTTATATCACCCTTTCAGAAAAGGGGGATTTCAGTGATCTGCCGTCCGAATTCCTTTTTACAATATTAGTAGTTCTGCAACAGTAGACCTCGCGTTATTTTCGGGTCCCTAACATCCTTTTGGGACGTGGTCTGGTGGCAGACTTTCCATGCGCACCAACAGAGGTACCAGCAAAAAATAAAATGAGAAATGATCATTTTCTCCGCATTTCTTCCCCATTTTAAAATGGTGAACACTGACAACACATCCAATTCGCCAGTTGAAACATATCCCACTCGCCCTAGCGAACACGAAAACATCCCCTTATTTGAACATGCAAAAAAAAATACATCGTCTTATGAGATGAGAAATGTTCATTTTTTCCGCATTTCTTCCCCATTTTCCCCCAATTTCTCCCCCATTTTCCCCCCAATCGAAAAATCCCTTCGACAAAAGCGCCTTGCAACAAAGAACACTTGTGCCAAATTTCATGAAAATCGGCTGAAAAATGCGGCCTGTAGACCGGAACTGACACACATACATACATACAGACAAACAACGCCAAATCAGCCAGTTTTCGAGTTGAAACTGAGACGCCTCGCTCGCTCGGTCAATAACAATCTTTTTTTTTTTTTTTTTTTTTTTTTTTTTTTTTTTTTTTATATTTAGGTCGACAAATTGACGCCACTCGCCTGATGGTAAGCTGAGGCGACGTCTGGCAATTGAGGGCGACTCTCACAGTACACAGGAATACTATAGAGAGTGGCCCTCAACTTGACGACCCTGTAATGTGCCTCTTCACGCTTCGCTTAAAGAGCCCAGGGTTATATGTAGGAGGAAACACGTGCGCAGGCAGGGCGTTCCAAGCCACCATCGTTCGGCAGAGAAACGATCGTTTAAAACGCTCGGTTCTCGCGAAGACGGTTTCCACGGTATGAGGGTGACATCTCTGCCCGGCACGCGTTGTTCGGGATCGGAAGGGAGAGGGTGGGATCAGGTTGAAGAGCTCTTCAGAACACTCACCGTGGTAAATACGGTAGAACGCGGCCAAGGAAGCAATTGTTCGGCGCTGGGCTAGCGGCTCAAGGCTTCCCGTTACCTCCGGACAGTCTATAATGCGAACAGCGCGTCGCTGCATAGCGTCGAGTGCGTCCAGCAAATACTTCGCGGAGCCGTCCCAGAGGTGAGAGCAGTATTCAACGCAGGGTCTAATCTGCGTTTTGTACAGCAGACACCTCTGGTGCGGTGTAAAGAATCGCTTTACCTTGTTCAGTATTCCTAGTTTCCGCGAAGCTAGCCCAATACATCTCTCAATGTATTTTGTGTTATTGAGCTCTCGACGAACGTCTATGCCAAGGATGTCTAGATTGTCCTTCATTGGTAATATTGCATTCTGAAGAGTGGGTAGGGGAAGGAAAGGGGATTTTTTCGCTGTAAATGCACACGCCTGTGTTTTGTGGGCATTGAACTCGACCAAGTTCTCGGCACCCCAATGGGAGATACTGTCGAGGCTTCGGTCGAGATCACCCACGAGATGTCGTCTCTCCTCCTCTATCACAGATCGCCCCGCCGTCGGAAGAACCGAGTAACTCCCGTGCAATGTACTGTCATCTGCATAGCAATGAATGTTCCCGAGGGAAAGCATATCATTGATATGCAGAAGAAAGAGAGTTGGTGACAGTACGGACCCCTGCGGTACCCCGGCATTCACTTGCAAAAAGCGAGAAGCCTGGCCATCGCAGAGGACCCGCACTCGGCGCTCGTTTAAAAAACTGGCAATCCAGCTGCACAGTTGAGGAGGTAGACCATATGCCGGAAGCTTGGAAAGGAGCGAAGCATGCCAGACCCTATCGAAAGCTTTGGCGATGTCCAGGCTAATAGCCAAGGACTCGCCAAACCTTTCCATAGCCTCACCCCATACATGCGTGACGAATGCCAGGAGGTCACCCGTTGATCGTTTTGGCCTGAAGCCATATTGCCGATCATTGATTAGCGAGTGATCCTCCAGGTATCGCATGAGCTGCTTATTAATAAGAAGCTCGAGCACCTTGCAAATGACTGAGGTGACAGCTATGGGTCGATAGTTGCCTGGATCGGATCGATCCCCTTTCTTGGGGATCGGTTGTACGTTCGCCTCCTTCCAGGCCTCCGGCACGAGGCCTGTAGAGTATGACAGGCGGTACAGACGCGTTAATACTGGAGACAACTCAGCAGCACATTTTCGTAGCACCACCGCCGGAATGCCGTCAGGGCCACTGGCTTTCCGCGTGTCGAGTGACCGCAGCACTGCCCGTACATCACATTGCCTGATAACAATATCAGGCATAGTGTGGCCACAGTTGGCGATGGCTGGGGGCTGCAGGCCACGGTCATCGACCCGGGAATTAGCCGCAAAGAGGTCTGCGAGCATGTCCGCCTTCTCTTGGGCTTTGTGAGCCAGTGATCCATCAGGAAAACGCAGTGGTGGCAGCGAGGGTTGACAAAAATTTGACTGTACGGCTTTGGCCAGTTGCCAGTAACCACGGCTGCCCGTGGGATGGGATGTGAGCTCCTGACCAAGCCGCGCGACGCGCTGGGCATCCGCTCTCTTGAAGGCCCTCTTGCTGAACCTAGTGGCCCGATTGTACGCTGCTTTGAGGCGGTTCACGTTCGGGTCACGTGCCGCCCGAGCCCTGACCCAGGCGCGATATGCCGACTGTTTTTTCTGGACAGCCTCGGCACATTCACGCCCGAACCAGGGGCGAGCTTTGCGGATGCTGGCGACATCAGTGAAAGGGATATAATATTCTATCCCTAGACTGATCTCGCCAGCAATGGCAGCAGCGCTATCCGAAGGCGCCTTCCCTACAAAGCAGCGCTGGCTCCACGGGATGGACGCAAAGTAATCGCGGAGACCGTCCCAGTCTGCCGACGAGTAGTGCCATAGTCGTCGAGTCATTTGTTCAGCACGAGCAGGCGGTGGCACTTGGAAGCTGGCGTGCACCACACAGTGGTCGGATGTGCCCAGTGGGGCGCGTACCGACACACTGTACTCGGCTGGGCGACTCGTCAGCAGTAGATCCAGCAAGGCGGGCGTGTGGTCTGACCTGTCAGGTATCCGGGTGATCCCCCGTACCATCTGGGTCAGCCCGAGGGAGAGAGCGAATGCATGGGCGGTTCGTCCCGCATGATCGGTCCTAAGGGACCCCAGCCACTCAACGTGATGACCGTTAAAGTCCCCCAGGAAAACCAGGTCAGCGTTCGGGAACCGCACCTGCGCATCGTCAGCCATCTCGCTGAGGTATTCGAAAAGCCTTGTTGTCCCAGTGTCCCCTGTGTGGGAGCGGTAGACGCACACGTAGATCTGGCTCATGGAGCCATGATCCACGTGCAGCCAAAGGACGGAGTAGGAGGGGTTCTCCAGACAGCGCAACCGGCGGCAGCAAACATCCGCCCTAACGAACACGCACACCCCGGCTTCATCGCGGAATTGTTCTTCAATGATATAGCCCGGGTAACAGAGGTACGACGTGTCGTCAGGGCGGCGTATCTGTGTCTCCGTTAGGAACATCACAGAAGGCCGTGCCGACTCCAGGTGATGGTGGACGGTATCGAGGTTTGCATGGAGTCCGCGGATATTCGCGAACTCCACCTCAAACGAAGTCAACTTTGTGGGGTTTCTAGGGGCCGCTGTGTACCGTCTATTCTCTTGTTGCACTGTCATTTTGAAATATGGGGAAGCGTGAAGACAGGGCGATATTTGGTGCGGCAGTAAGTGACAAAGTGCAGAGGCTAGCTTCGTCTAGAACCGTGTGGTTAGGTCGGAGCCGACCCGCCGGACGGAAGGCCTCCCAAACCCCCCTGATGCAAGGCCGCCGCTACCCCACACCGGTTACCACCCGGAGCGGCGACCCCACAACAGGATTATGCGCAACATGTGGGGCAGCCTACTGGGGTGGTTGGTCCCAGGCGGGCCCCATGACTATGTTGCGGGCGGCCGCGGCAACGCCGTTGCTAAGGGTCTCCCTGGCCGGCGAATCGACCCACACCACCCACACTAGACTCCGCTTCGCCCCCACTGGACCCCTGCCTGCCGCACCATACACCGCCCCGGGCCCGGCAGTGCAGCTGCTGAACCCCTAACGCAACCCAGCCTGGGCTGGGTTACTTGGGGGGCTTTAGCACAGCTGCACGGTGGTACCAACACTGTTGTACCACCTGGTATCCACGTAGGGGCCAAAGCCACCACATAGGTACCGTAATATACGAACCTCGTCCGTTAATCAGCAGGTGCGCCACTAGCAGGTGAGGTCGCTGGGGCCCGATAGATGTAAGAAGGGCCCCTTTGCACCCAAGCAATCTAACAAAAAAAATTAAAATAAAAACATGGCTTTAATAATTGCTAATTGCGAATAATTTGTGAACACAGACTATACACGCAATTCTTGATACTTTAACTGGGCCAAATATGAAATACTTGATAGTTATTAAAGTATAATAAATAACTCATCGTTATGCAATTTGTTGTTTGTAATATCAAAGTAACTCTATTTACTATTCATTGTTTTATAAAGTCCGAGACGCCCAGGACTTTAATTGGCTGTGCCTTAGTGGCTGGCACGTAAGGTTTAGTTGCCTTTCATCAATATTTCATTGCAAGACAACGGGTAAATTTTTTTTTCAAAATTACAATATTGCTGCTAGGTACTTTTTATTAAATTCATTTGGCAATTTTGGACATAACCCATTATATGTGTGCCCGGTGACGGCAATAGGCTTGTTCCGTATTACGTGGGTAATGCATCTCTACGTACCCCATCGAGGATATAAGCGTGATGTGTGTATGTGTTTTATAAAGACTCGGTAGGTACGAGTATTTATAACATTTTACTATATGTATAGTACTTAGATCATTAAATATCTGTACTCATACGAGTATTAAAGAGGTTCGTTACTCCTAAACGTCACCTATCTGTCATAGATAGTTCTGTTAAAATTTGTCCAGCCAACACACAGATTTTGAAATTTGTTTTTATGCAAGTAGATGGATAGGTACTAGCTATTGTACCTCTTACTATCATAATAAAATGCGCTCAGTGAAAACCTGTTGATATGGAATTACAAACAGCTAGACAACTCAAGTTTACTAGTATATATTTCTCTAGAGACTATAGAATTTTTTATTTTATTAGTGAAAAAAGAAGTTTTATACATTTTACCAAGTCAAGTCAAGTCAAATCGAAGAAAAGCTAGGGCAACTCGCTAGTCGCTATGCCTATATGTCGTAAAACTTCTAAGTCAATTAGTTTGTTCACGCATAAACAATAATTATCGAACGTATACCTCTACACCAGTTTTATCCCATGAATAGCAAGAACAAAACATAAAAAAGGTATCTTGCAAGTTTTTCAATCTCCAAAAGTAGCCATAAAACATAGTTCAAAGTTTACTCCTCTGTAATAACTAATAAGTAATAACTCGCTTGCTAACACTATGATTAGTACACTGCAAAAACTATTTTATGTTATCTTTAAGGTTAACTAACTTCTTTCTAAATGGTCAGCAAATAAATTTTGAGTATTTGAAACAACTATTAAGTAAAATACTCTACCCGGGACGGCCTGCAAAAATACGCCCTCAATTAATACGTAGGTCACACTATAAGTTTTGCGTAACTTAAAAAAACAACATGTTAAAACCAATATATTATATTTTTTGCTTTTCAAAATACTCTCCTTTACATTTTAAACATTTTTTTATGCGATCGAACCATTTTTTAAAACAGGAGGACCACAGATCTGAAGGCATGTTTTCTACGTGCTGATTGAACGCTATCACTGCCTCTTCTTCGGAGTTGGTAAAAGTGAAACCTCTCATCAAATCTTTGATTTTGGGGAAAATACAGAAATCACAGGGTGCTAGTTCGGGGCTATGCGCAGGATGGGTGACGAGTTGTACTTTTTCGGAAGCTAATAATCACTTTGTTTTGTTGGCCGTGTGTGAAGAAGCGTTGTCATGATGTAGGAGAACGCGGCTTTTGGGTCATCTTTCGCGAACTTTTTCTAACACCCTGGGTAAACAAATGGTAGAATACCACTCGGCATTAACACTCTTTTTCTTCAAGTGGAATTGTACAGATGGGACCCGTAGCTGAGAAAAAAAACGCGATCTGTTTTTACCAACGTTTTTCTTTTGTTGGCTTGTTCTCATTTTCAAACACCCATTCACAAGATTGCTGTTTTTTTCGGGTTCAAAACAATAAATCCACGTTTCGTCTCCTGTGACAATGTCATAAACAGCATTAGAATGTCCGTGGTCGTACTTCAGTAGCATCTGTGAGCACCACTCCACGCGAGCCCGCTTCTGCTCCGCTGTCAGTTCATGACGGATCCAACGACAACAAAGTTTCCAAACTTTCAATTCTTCGTGTAAAATTTTCTGGATTTGACTCATACCAATCCCCAATGGTCCTCGAATTGTCTCATAGGTAATCCGCGGGTTTTATTCAATTAACCGCTTAACAGTAGCCACATTATTTTCGTTGACGGCAGTTGAAGGCCGCCCTTCACGAAATTCGTCATGTAAAGAAACTCGACCTCTCTCAAATTCAGCAAACCATCGCCTCTCGGTGCTCAAACAAGGTGCTTCTCTGCCAAAAGCATTTTGAAGACGAGCGGTACAGTCTTGCCGAGAGAGAGAACTTTTAAAATCATAAAAAATCATCACTCTAAAATCTTTTCGACTTAATTCCATTTTCGCTGCGTACGTATAACTTCGATGTGTGATAAAAAACAATTGACAATTGATTTCTCGCCAATTGTTTTTTTTTATTACTAAGAAGGTTGCAAAGTTTAAAAAAATATAACATTCAAAATTCAAATAGTTCCGATTAGCTAGAAGTGCAAAACTTTTAGTGTGCCCCATGTATCTTACGACTATAATACTAATTATATTATATACCCTACTAGCGGACGCCAGCGGCTTCGTCCGCTTGACAAATTATATACACAAAATCCTTCCTCGAGGACCTCGATCCATTGGTGAAAACGGCATCAAAATCCGTTCCTTTCCTTTTCCTTCCGTAGTTTTAAAGATCTAAGTGTCTAAACACACTATGCCGAACGTACGCGACCGAAGTTCGGCATGATTACGCCTGCAATGTTATTTGTATTACTGACGACACATTACGCCGAAGTTACATTGCGTTATAAACGGTAAGTTCGACACACGACACGACTCAACGATAGCGCTCGAAACACTGAATTCACTAACCAGCTTAGATTTGTATAATTTGTTAACAAACAGACATTCTTATTTGTAGGTTATAATTATCTCATTGTCTCTGACTTCTCATACAGATACTACATAGATTATATCACTGACAACTTAAGGAGGTTCTTCGCTTACACTCAACACAGTGATCGAGATACTTATAAAATAGTTTTATTACCTATAGCCAAGCCTGTCCCACATCTAGCGAGCTATCAAAAACACACTACACACGCATCAAGTTACGCAACTGAATTTCTGCCGCGTAAGTTCGGCACTTATAGTGTGTCATATCAGCCGAACACGTCGGAACGTAAAATCAGCCGCGCAACTTCGGTCACGTAACTTCGGCATAGTGTGGATAGACACTAAGCATAGATACTTTGTTTTATAATATGTCGTGATGATGATGATCAGATACCAATGGTACGCAGACGTTCGAAAGACCATTAATCTACACTATATCTACTGAAAATTTTAAATAACATTCGCTAGAGAAATAGCCTTAATGTAGAACGGCCCCGCTTCTTATATTATGTAGTATGGAATGGAGAATAGTGTTAGTTATGGTACCTACCTATACTTTTGAGGCCAAGTTTAATCCAGATTTCTGCTAACTTTACAAATTCTAAACATAAAGATCGTTAAACAGAATAAAGATAAAAACAAGATGTGAGGTGAATGACTTGTAAACGTTAAATGTTTTTACACAATGTTGAGTAAAAAATCTAATATTTAGAATGATTATACAATTTAGTTTTTTGTGTAATTTTACGTAACAAGGTGATTTTAATGTTATTTAAAACTCAGCGTGGTACGAAAGAGCCCCACCCAGCAACTGTATGTCCCGTGTCAGTCCACGTGGGTCATGTGCTGACCTGACAGACGAACGAGGTTCAGTCAAATAACTACCTTACCTACAAACCATAACTATCTATAATCGGCGTATTAAAGATCATTGTCCACTACTTTGGATAAGTACGAAGTTATTACTTCCACGATTCATCTGAGAATTTCGGAGGCTATCATAGAGAGATCATAATATTTACATATTGAAATAGTAGTTTATGAAACAGATAATATATAAAGACGGTCATTAGAATAAGAGTAGGAAAGTTAAAAAAACGAGCTTTAGCGAGTTTCTTATCCTATGAGTGTTCTAATACCTAAAATACCATTATGACAAAACGAATGTACGTTTCTAACAAAATCAATAGTTCGCACTATGACTGATAGATGGCGTTGCCTAACTCAAATTCGCGCTATAGAAGTTGTTGGTATACCTAGTTATATAAGAACTGGGGTGTTTTCTTTAAAATACTAAAGTAAGGAAATTCAGTGTACTTCAGTGAATTTCAGGGACTATGTCACTACTAGAAAGTACTAAAAAGTTTCTTTAACATAATATAAGGTAGTATGGTTGAAAGTTGTTGGCCTTTTTATATTTCATTTTATATTTTATACGCTGTATTTTAATGATTAAAAAGTTACTTTATAATACAGTTTTGGAGAAAATCTCATAGAAAATTTGTATAATTTTTATAGTAACGGTGCATAAGCCTAGGTTTTATATGTCAACTTTTGGAATCATAATTTGAGTTTCATGACATGAGAGTAGATAAAAATAGCTTTTAATTAATATATAAAGAATAAGTATCAAACGCCTGTAAAAATCATTTAGCATTACGCAAAATATCAACTCTAGATATTGTATGAGAACATCAAACAACAAAGAAACAAATAGTTCTTTAAAATCAAAGATCTAACTCTCTGGTTGAACTATTAAACAATCACTAAATTGTGCCACATTCCATAAAATTGTCGGTGCAGTAGAAGCACAAAAATACGAAAACACAAAAAAAAATTAAAAAACCATAGATTACCATAATGCCATTTTTAAGGCAAAGAAGTCATGCAACTAGCATGCAAATTTAAAAAAGGAACGTTAGAAAAATTAAAATCTCACATCATGCTGTCTATGGTCTTACGTGTGAGCGCGTCTCGGAGCGCGATCGCAAGCGAAGTCAACACGTTGCGCAGTCCATCATGGAATCGCTCGAACATGCGAATATCTACGCAATTTACAAGCAATTTCCTTTACTATCTAAGTCATTCTAAGTACTTACAAAATCATGCTATAACTATTTAAATACAGCATAACATTAATTTCCTGAGGCAGGGTTCTTGCATCGGCTAGAAGCATCGGAAACAATATTTTACGTTGAAAATTTAGTTAATTTTTTACACTTACAAATAAGTAGGTAGTGTTAAGAAAGAAATTATAAATAGATTACAAAAACTGATGTCATCGACGGGACTCGAACCCACGGCCTTTCCCTAACAGGGGGAGTGCTCTGACCAACTGAGCTACGATGACCACTACCGACGACATCGAATTTTTGCTTCATATGATATTCATAATTTCTACATCGCGCTATTAAGGTTAGCGTTGGATCAACCTATCGCAGTTCTACCGAACTTTAAGAATAGTTTAAGCAAACTCATTGCTTTAAAATACAAAAATATAAGTAGGTAGTGTTTGATTGAACACAGAAGTTAGTAAACCTAAGTAATTGAATAGACTGTAAAATTATTTCAAGTTCAATATTATATTGTAAGCAAGTTCAACATAAAAATACCGTACAACGTCATCTATTAGAAAAAGTTAAGAAATAATGTGACTTACATGCGGGATGGTCGTAGAGCGGTGATACCCTGGTCCCCTCGAGAGGTCCACCAGCAAGCTTCGCAGAAATAGTCTCTAGAAACTCTCTAATTTTTCTCAGCTCTGCTTGAGTTGGGTCACTCGGGCCAGGGTTGTCAACGCCATCATACTCTTCCTCTTCTGAAAAATACAGCGCCTATTTAGAAATTTATAGCAAAGTGGTTGTATGCGGAAAGCTATTTGGTTTTCTTAAGAACCCGTCCGACTTATTAGGCTAGTTTGCTACTACCTGCAACTTCGTTGGCATTCCCGTTTTTAATCTTTTTATTTCATCATCATTATTCACCGAGCCTTTTCCCAACTTAGTTGGGGTCGGCTTTCCAGTCTAACTGTGATTCGGCTGAACTTCGATATTTTCCGTGAAGCGACTGCCATCTGACCTTCACAACCTATGGGCGGTATCGAGTTCTGTACTTAGACCGGTCGGATTTTTAAGGGATCCAACTACCCCTAACGACTGCCATAGATGTTCGTATGACAACCGGGACCGACGGTTTAACGTGCTCTCCGAGGCACGGAGGGAAGAGAACCACACAGATCGCATGCAGGCCGTCTGCGGATATCGGCCTGTAACTGGTTGCGAACTTCAACCTTATCAACTACCTGACAGGCCAATATCAGCAGGTTATGGTCAACACCATTGATAATAGATAGAATAGAATAGAATAGAACACATAGATAAGTGGTTCATACTGACCGATCTGCTCCAGTTTGTCTGTGGACACGCTCCACGGCATCACGTTCAGTGCACGTTGCACTTGTCGCTGAACCCACGCACCAGACTCGAACTTCACCGACCTAGAACGCACCCATATTATTAATCTTTTTCTAGAATTGTCTAGAGGGGGTCGCCAACTGTTTGATCTAACTATTGTTAGTATATCATACATAGGTAGGTACATTCATGAGATTCTGGCATACTTCTTTCGCTTCTTCCACTTTTATAACTATCATTCATGCATGACCTACGGTAAGGTACTTTTGAATTGACCTTTTGTTGAAACATCTCCGGTTTGTTCGAAGTACATACTTATCTTTTTTATTGCAATCTTTTTTTGGAAAATTACGTTGTATTTGTACCTAACAATTATGCACCTAACTGACAATTTGAAAAAGAGTGGCTGTGAGATTTCTTGCCAGATTTATTGCAGGCTCTACCTTTAAACATATTTTACTACTGATAGTGTCGCAAAGTAGCGAATCTGGCAGTAAAATGTACATAGTAAAATTACTCTTTTTAATGTTTATCTTTCATAAATTACCTACCATGCTTATAGGCAGGCATAAGTAAAAAGGCGTAAGCAGAGCTTTGCATTTTTGTGCGTGCAGTGTACGTGAACGTATATGTGACCTCTTTTACACACATGTGTGTGTTACACACACAGCTACAAAAAGAGGTTTTACTCTACTTTTCGTGGTCACTCCACAAGTGCAAAGCTCCGCTTATTCCTCACGAACTGTACCTACTTACATATACTCGTATTTGTTTCGTCAATCTCCTTTCATCCATCCTTACTGTTTCTACGTGCCCAAACGGATAGTATATCGAAGAAACAAAATGTTATGTTCAGATGCAATACTCACACAGGTACCAAGAATAATATTTAGTTTTATTTTTTTCTATAAGTAATAAAATAAATAAACATAAAAGAAACAGCAAACAATGTCACAGAAAATAATAAGTACCATAATATTTTCTGTGACAATGTGTAGACACTATCTTAACTAAATTTTGCTAATGACACAGTGTCACAGGGGTTTTTTTACCCGACTGCGTCAGCAAGGGTTATGTGTACCGCGCGTATGTTTGTATGTTTCTTTGTTCTCCTCTACGGGCCAAATGGCTGGATGGATTTCAATGAATAAAGTTTCAAATGAAAGCTGTTCAGTTACCGAGTGTCATAGGGTACATAGTTACAACCAAAAAGCTGTTGTAGATGCAAACTGAGTCCCGCCTGATTATAGTTAAATATCTGGTTAAGTGCAGTCTGGATTTTTTTTTTTTTTAGACTTACATCACACATTATAAAGGTTGATCGCATACATAGGGATTAATCAGTCAACAGTTATTTTCAATGTAACCTCAGGTTGGCGACCGGCGACCCCTAGTCTGAGGACAGAGCTATATCGAGCAGTTCTTGTCGAATACATACATATCTCACGCCTGTCTCCCCGAAAGGGTAGGCAAATGCATCATTTTTGACAACCTGTGTGGCCTAGTGGTTAGTTACTTACTTGTCGGTATAACAGATACAAGGAATGTGACCTCCGCGGTGCTCTCCGCCACATCTAAGACAGATGCCCTCGTTCTGAGACGATGTTGTTATACATCTTCTGGGCTCCCGCTCGTCTCTGGAAATAAAGCAAACGTTTCTTTAATAAAATAACTAATAAATATTAGTAATATAAATGGCAATAACGATAGTCCTTGGGACGGACTTGAATCATCGGCTGTTTAATTTCCAGGGGAAACGTTTAATCAACAGACCAAGACCGGTGTGAAGCTGGTAGCCAATTTTAGCAGCCTATAATCCGACTAAATGAAGATGGTCATTTTTGTGAAGTTAGCAGCCTTCGTTATTTGTAAACGATATTCTTATGTTGTTGTACAATTTATCAATCAAACTATTTAAGCTAAAAATATCATTAAAATCAAAGAATCTGATAGTTCTCGATAAGTTCTACAGTTCCTGATATACTTCAGGAATAGTTCCGCCCTTTAAATATTTTTAAACTTTGTTTAAATCTGACTCCTCATTTCTCTGGCACCGCATTTTCTAAAACTTTGTTGTGCTCGTTGTTTTCATGGTTTAAATGACAGTTCCCGACAGTTCTCGTATAGTTCCCATCGTTACGACGCATTTTAGGTACAGTTCCGGCCTTAAAATGCCTAAACTAAGTCTTGCACCGCATTCTTAACTTTTTGTTAACCCTAGCACCGCATTTTCTAAAACTTTGTTGTGCTCGTTGATTTCATGGTTTAAATGACAGTTCTCGACAGTTCTCGTATAGTTCCCATCGTTACAACGCATTTTAGGTACAGTTCCAGCCTTAAAATGCCTAAACTAAGTCTTGCACCGCATTCTTAACTTTTTGTTAACCCTAGCACCGCATTTTCTAAAACTTTGTTGTGCTCGTTGTTTTCATAGTTTAAATGATAGTTCCCGACAGTTCTTGTATAGTTCCCATCGTACGATTCATTTTAGCTACAGTTCTGGCCTTAAAAGGCCTTATTTTTTTTAAGAATAGCTTTCTTAACTTTTGGTTAACCCTAGCACCGCATTTTCTAAAACTTTGTTGTGCTCGTTGTTTTCATGGTTTAAATGACATTTCCCGACAGTTCTCGTATAGTTCCCATCGATAAGTTTTGCCAAAAAGGGCCCCTTTCCCCCTCTAAAATCTAAACGACTGGCGTGAAGAACCTGACAAGGTTCATGATGGTAGTTCATGTAATAAACTTTGAAGCAAAACTATAAGGAATGGTATAACTCTGTTAGTTCAGGAGTTATAGATGCGTTTATGGGTAACTACGGAACCCTATTCAATGCCTCGCCCGACACACTCTTGGCAGTTTTTTTTTTAAATTATGCGTCAATGAAAACTGAAGTTAATGGTATTATTATTTCAAGACCTAACGTTTATGTGTTATGACTTTGTGACAGTTTCTCTCATGACGTGCGATATATTTCTATTTTCATACTAAATATTCGTAGATAATGTTAAATAGGTACCTACAATATCGACAGTCCGAGATCTATTTCAGAACTAGCGTGGATGCTTGGGAATTCGTCTGTGTGGAAAGGTGGTTTTTGCAACACTTTTCATTTCTACTCCGCTACTATTGATCGTAGCGTAATGTTATGTGAGCTACACATTGGTAAAATAAATTTCAAAATCGGTTAAGTAGTTTGTTATTCAGTGCAAACACATCAAACAAACAATCAATTATTTTTGTATTTCAAAGCAATTAGTTTGCTTTAACTATTCTTAAAATATTTAGAAAGAAATTATAAATAGATCACAAAAACTGATGTCATCGGTTGGACTCGAACCCACGACCTTTCCCTAACAGGGGGAATGATCTGACCTTTGAGCTACGATGACCAATACCGACAACATCGAATTTTTGCTTCATGTCATATTCATAATTTCTAGATCATCAAATATTTCCTCTTTTTAGGGTTTCGTAGTAAAAGTCTCGGAATAAAGTTTCGTCATGTCTGTCCATCCATCCTCGGCTTTCCTCCCAAACGGTTTATCGCGGACAGACAGACAGGCGCTGCGAAGTACTTTGTTTTATAATATGTAGTGACGAAAAGAAGAAGATTTATTATTACACACACACACATATCACGCCTATATCGCCGAAGGGGTAGGGTGCATTACACACCCACAACTTGCCATTATTTTTAGTCCCACGTAATAGGGGGCAAGCCTATTGCCGTCACCGGTCACATTTATAATGGGTTATGTCCAAAATGGCCGAATGAATTTAATAAAAACTAAAACAGTTAATAATGCTATTCTTAAAAAAGTTAAGGCATTTTAAGGCCTGAACTGTGGCTAAAATGAATCGAATCCATGGGAACTATACGAGAACTGTCGGGAACTGTCATTTTAACTATGAAAACAACGAGCACAACAAAATTTTAGAAAATGCGGTGCTAGGATTAACAAAAAGTTAAGAATGCGGTGCAAGACTTAGTTAGAGTTAACAAACAGTTAGAATGCTAATCTTAAAAAATGTTAAGGCATTTTAAGGCCGGAACTGTGGCTAAAATGAATCGTATCGCCATCGATACGATTCATTTTAGTTGATTTCATTTCCCATGAACTATACGAGAACTGTCGGGAACTGTCATTTAAACCATGAAATCAACGAGCCCAACAAAGTTTTAGAAAATGCGGTGTTAGAGTTAGCAAACAGTTAGAATGCTAATCTTAAAAAATGTTAAGGCATTTTAAGGCCGGAACTGTGGCTAAAATGAATCGTATCGCCATCGATACGATTCATTTTAGTTGATTTCATTTCCCATGAACTATACGAGAACTGTCGGGAACTGTCATTTAAACCATGAAATCAACGAGCCCAACAAAGTTTTAGAAAATGCGGTGTTAGAGTTAGCAAACAGTTAGAATGCTAATCTTAAAAAATGTTAAGGCATTTTAAGGCCGGAACTGTGGCTAAAATGAATCGTATCGCCATCGATACGATTCATTTTAGTTGATTTCATTTCCCATGAACTATACGAGAACTGTCGGGAACTGTCATTTAAACCATGAAAACAACGAGCCCAACAAAGTTTTAGAAAATGCGGTGCCAGAGAAATGAGGAGTCAGATTTAAAAAAAAGTTTTAAAATATTTAAAGGGCGGAACTATTCCTGAAATCTATCAGGAACTGTAGAACTTATCGAGAACTATCAGATTCTTTGATTTTAATGATATTTTTAACATGTTGCGGTGCTACGGGAAGTTGGCACCGCAAATTTTCAAAACTTAATTTTTTGATCTTTTTCGCCGGAACTATTAATAAAACCTATCAGGAACTATAGAACTATATGTTGTGCAAACGGAACTCTTGAGAAACGTTTCAATTTTTGACTTTGCGGTGCCAACTTCACACAGGCCAGAAGCCATGATCAATTAACTCTGAATAAGAAGTATTGAACATTTTTAAGATGCATTTCGAAGCACTATAGTCAAGATATCAAACTGCCGCTTTGAAAAAACATCTTTTCGATGCGACATATACCTGTCTAATGATTTTATGCCTAAAACATCCAAATAAATGGGGTTTAGTATGCTAACAACACCAGCAGCCATGATCAATTAACTCTGGAAAAATTACTATAATGAAAATTTCATTTTACGAAATAATCACTTGCAAATGATCCTAATTGATGCTTTAGCAATCGCTTAAATAGTTTGATTGATAAATTGTCAACAACATAAGAATATCGTTTAAAAATAACGAAGGCTGCTAACTTCACAAAAATGACCATCTTCATTTAGTCGGATAATAGGCTGCTAAAATTGGCTGCCAGCTTCACACCGGTCAGACCAAGGCATTACAATTAACTAAGTATCCAAATTTTCATTCATATTTATCGCGACTCAGGGTATCGATTATTACAGAGGCGCCATCTATCACAGTTTATAGTAACTATAATGATATAATGAAACACACACTGCGGTTGGACAACGACTGACTTTATTCAAAATAGTAATACAAGTAGAACATCACAGGTGGCGCTGCTGTTGACATTTTGTTATACATTCTAACACCCCATTTTGTTATACTTAACAAAATAATACATTTTTTTAGTACACATCGAGATAATTTCTACAACATAGAATTATTCCTTTTTATTATCAAATAAACCAAACATACCTAAAAAATTATAATGTTTTATTTTACATAAACCTTTAGTTAGTAGATCTGCGGGCATCTCTTGAGTGGACAAGTATTTTATATTCACAATTTCACTAGCAACTTTTTCTCTGCAAAAATGATACCGCACATCTATATGTTTCGATCTTTTATGATGAACAGGGTTGGCCGACAACTTATGTGCTGACTGATTGTCATTAAATATTGGTATAGGATAAGTTTCATTAGTTAATTCAAATAAAAAATTGCACAAGTACACAGCTTCCTTGCAACATTCTGAAATACCCATATATTCGGCCTCTGTGCTGGACATTGCCACTGTAACCTGCTTCTTGGTTTCCCAAGATATTGCACAATTTGATAACCTAAAAAAATATCCAGTATAGGATCTCCGATCAATAACATTACTGGCCCAGTCCGCATCTACATAAGCTTCTAACTGACTATTGCCACGTGTAGAAAACATTAAACAGAAAGATTTAGTTTTCTTTAAGTATCTAAGAACTCTCTTGGCATATGACCAATGTTCCTGACTGTAACAGTTATTAAACTGGCTTAAGAAATTTACAGAAAATACAATATCAGGACGCGTGAGCACAGCTACATACATAAGCGAACCGATCAGTTTCTGATAAGGTAACACTTGGTCACATTTCTCACTTTTAGTTAAATTTATTCTAGGTTCAATCGGTGTCTCTGCAGACTTACAATCAGAAATATTGAACTTTAACAGCAATTCTTCAATATATATTTCTTGGTCTAAAGTTATAGTACCACTCTCTTTATCTACTATTACTCTCATGCCTAAACAATTCTTAATACAACCCAAGTCTTTGATTTTAAACTTTGATAACAAACTCTCTTTTAACAAAATAGTTTCATTTACACTATTTGAAAACACAAAAAAATCGTCTACATATAAAGCTATAATAATTTTTACACCTTTATCAAATTTTGTAAACAAACATGGTTCTAATTGAGATTTTTTGTAACCTAGGGATTGCAACAAATCATCAACTCGTTGGTACCATGCCCTAGATGACTGTTTCAAGCCATAAATAGCACGTTTGAAACGTAAAACCTTATTTACATCATCATTATTACCCTGAAACCCTGGCGGCTTCATCATGAACACTTTTTCATTTAAGAAACCATTTAGGAAAGCAGTGTTAACATCTAAATGACAAATATCTAAATTAAGCTGAACTGCTAAAGCAAATAATAATCTCAAAGTGGAATGCCTGACTACAGGTGAAAAACATTCATCAAAATCTATGCCTGGCCTTTGGGTGAAGCCCTTAGCTACTAACCGGGCTCTGTACCTGACATTATTATCATTATCAAGTTTACGCTTAAATACCCATTTACATTTAAAAATTGTGCCGCTGGGTGAAACATCAACTAATTCCCAAGCTTCATTTTCTTCAAATGATTTAAATTCACTTTACATGGCTAGTTTCCATTGTTCACTTTCTGGTCCATTCAATGCTTCATCTATCGATATTTCACTTGCACTTGTTTCACTGGTTTGACACATACTACTAAAACCGTACCAATCAGGTGGCTTGCGAATACGCTTAGCAAGCTGCCCCTCTGGACACTCGGCGGGCAGTCCTGGCTTAGATATATGATCCTGCTCCGAATCAGTAGGTCCAGCCCCCTGCACATCTGTGGAGTCCCTGAAATCCTCTTCATCTGTATCTGAACTTGCTTCCTTAAGGCTTAGTACTTGTTTTTGCTCCTGAACTTCCAAAGGTGATGCCCCTACTTCTTGGGTACATTCTTTTCTTTCTTCCTTTACTGAACAAGTTTCATCAGCACCCTCGCTGCTAATGTCAAAGTGTATCAGCTCCTTCTGACAAATCCCTTCCTCAATCACAACAATATCTCTTGTTATGCTAATAATGTTGTTGTTGGGATTGTATACTCGATACCCTTTTACATTGCTTGAGAAGCCAACAAGTATACACTGAGTCGATTTTTTGTCTAATTTTATTCTCTTTTCTTTTGGTATATGTACCATTGCTTTACTGCCAAAGATACGTAAATGGCTTACATCTGACTTAGCTCCTGTCCATATCTCTATAGGCGTTTTGTTGTATCCTGATGCAATGGATCTATTTCGCAGATACACTGCAGTGTTGACTGCTTCTGCCCAAAAACGCTTATCCAATCCTGCATCGAATAATAAACACCTCGCTTTCTCTACCACCGTTCGGTTGAATCGCTCACAAAGACCGTTTTGCTCTGGTGTGTACGGACAGGTTTTCTGATGGACAATTCCAGCAAACTGTAAGTATTTTTCAAATTCCTTACTACAGAATTCAATACCATTATCTGTCCTGAACACTTTTATCTTCCTGCCTGTCTGATTCTCTACCAACGTCTTGAAATGTGAGAATACTTCATCTTTAGTCTTTAAGAAATATGTAAATGCCATTCGACTATAATCATCGACGAATAACAAAAAGTATTTCCTTCCTCCTATAGATTTAGCTTCCATAGGTCCACAAACATCTGCGTGTACTACCTCGAGAAGTTCCTTGCTCCTGTTGCCAACATGACTGAAAGGCAACCTGGCTTGCTTTCCCTCACAGCACACAATGCAGTTTGTTTTAGACACCTGAGCCTTGTCCGAGTATGACATCCCTTCTACAGCACCATCTCTGATCACGTTGAGATCTTTGCTGTTCAGATGACCAAATCTTCTATGCCA
The DNA here is from genome assembly GCA_963556515.1 of Nudaria mundana. NCBI lineage: Eukaryota > Metazoa > Arthropoda > Insecta > Lepidoptera > Erebidae > Nudaria > Nudaria mundana. The sequence goes on from OY748287.1 coordinate 24,694,601, forward strand.
AACATTTCCGGACACTGAAGTTAACAAACATTCACCTTGTTTGATTCTCAACTTATAAACACCTCCAACCAAGTCTGCAGTTGCTACTAGTTTCATCTTTTGGTTATAAATATAACTGTGCTTTGTATCAAATTTCACTGTGTTTCCTTTGCTTACTAACTGGCTGACAGATAACAAGTTTGTAGCCAAGTTTGGTACATATAACACGCCCATCACTGTGTTCTCATGCTCAGTATCTCGAACAACTGTAGTTATCATCACATCTCCACAGCCTTCAACAGGAATTTTCGTCTTATCAGCGATGATAATTTCTTTCACTTGGTGTTGATTTGTTGTTTTCAACAACCAATCTTTTCTAGATGTTAAATGGCAACTAGCACCGCTATCGACGTACCAATCCGTTTGATTGAAATTACCACTGAGAAATACTGCACTGAATGCATTAGATTCATTGTTTTTTGGGATGTTTTCACATTTATTCATGAAATGTCCAAACTGTTTACATTTGAAACATATGACATTTAAATTTGTTTTGTCGTTTTGCGATGACGATTGTTTATGCATTTGAGGTTGGTTTCTCTTTTTTGTTTTCCAACATTTCGTCGCAAATGCATTTTGCGTAGAACTCGTACCTTCACTTGCGTCCTCCATATCTAGTAGTTTTGATTTAATGGCGTCAGCTGTCAACTCAATACCTGAATGCTCGACCGCCATGATCACCACCGTTGTTTGAATGACGTATACCTACCCGCAGCAAAGGGGAAGAGGCGAAATTAAGTTGATTTTTATTATTTTTTGCACGATAACACAACTCTCATATTTATTCTATTTTCAAAATTATTTCTCTATTCTTTCGGCCTAAGTGGGTTTGGAGGGCGGACTTGTGCATGAATAAATACGAGAGTTGGGTAATTTGCATGTGGCGGAATATTGCAAAGTAGTTAGATTTATTTTATTTTACATATTTTGACATGGATTCACAATTTTCTCTACGAATTGATATGAGGTTCCTAAGCAATCCGATGCGCCGAGTAAAGCCATTATCATCAAATAGTTTTTTTAGCTTCTGCCACAGTCCCATTGCAGTTGATTCGTACTTAATATGCACATATAAAGTAGGATCTATTGTTAAAACTATTTTGGCTTTTGCTTTGGCGTCATTTGCATCGCCGTCGGCCATGATGCATTTTTGCATACCTTCTAATACGAGATAGTTTTCCACAGCAAACGCCCAATCTTCATAGTTTTCCCTCCCTCTTAGCTTCGCTATACTTGCGATAAGATTCGACGACATTGCACTATATTTCCACCAAAAATTTCTTATTACTTGCGTGAAGAGCACATAACCTATAATGATATAATGAAACACACACTGCGGTTGGACAACGACTGACTTTATTCAAAATAGTAATACAAGTAGAACATCACAGGTGGCGCTGTTGTTGACATTTTGTTATACATTCTAACAGTAACTACTGTAGGCTGTGGGTAACTTTACAGTCACCATTTAAACAGCAGAGGGCTCTGTCCTATTGGCTGATGGTGCCTCTGTAAAAATCGAGTAGTCCTGTAATTTTAAAAGAGATGGAGCAATCGTAACTCTAACAAGATCGAAAAGATTTATATTGCCAATGTGACAATCTCCTAAAGATTACCACATCCGACGATCTCTTTAAGATAGGCTGGATATTTGCACAGCCTTCGCCATGCAACCGAGATTGTAATCTTATATGCACTTAAAGAAACACTCACGAATCGTGTGGTAATTTGGTAGTTATATAATACATTGTTTTATTAAAGTATCCTAAAAAAGCTTCGAATAGTATGTTCAATTTGCTCGTAGAGCTCAGGTTTAAGTGGCCTAGAACAAGAGGCTAGCCTAGAATTTTTTTCTTTTTTTTTGTCGAGGCTTTTGACCCTTTTGACTATAATGGGCATGTCAGCCTGCTAACCTAGATGCCGCAAGAGATTTTAGGTATTTGTACTGGATGATGATTTAGTTTTAGATAACAGGATGATTACAGATTTTCAGTGCATATAGTGTGCCAAGGTGACGGCAAATGCTTGCGTCATGTTACCTGAGACCAATAAAAATTTTCAAGTTAATAACAACTAAACTAAAACGTGATTAATTTAAATTTCGCTATCTGGACACACGTAATAATATTGTTGTGTCCAGATGACGAAAGAATACGATGTTCTATAGTTGATTTTCGCCAATTGACCACACGTGGGTCGAGTTCTTCGTGTCCAGTTAGTGACTTACCCTACCAGTTCATACAACTAAATATTTAAATTATATTATACTAGTGGTCGCCCGCGACTTTGTCCGCGTGGTAATTTGGGTTTTTCTCGTTCCCGTTGCGCCGCGTCATATTTTGAACAATTCACACAATATCTTTATAGATTGTAGCATAGGCTACAATCTATAAAGATATTGTGAAACTTTACAATAATATAGCTTATACATCAGAATAACACATAGGTGTTATTCTGATGTATAAGCTATATTATTGTAAAGTTTCATTAAAATCCATTCAGTAGTTTTTACGTGAAAGAGTTACAAACATCCATCCATCCATACATACTTACATACTCACAAACTTTCGCGTTATAATATTAGTAGGATTATGATAGCGATAAGACATCTTTCACACAGCCTGGACCCGGGACGCTTTTACCCAACGGAACGCTTTTACCACGGAACGCCAGGATCATCCAGTAACTGAAGTGGTAAAAACGTTCTCCTTGTAAGGAAACAATTTCCTGAATTCCTGAGTTCCTGAGTGAGGATAGATTTTATCCCGGTATTGTCTTTCTGTGGGAATTCGTAACGAGACTAAACCTATGTTGAGGTACGCCGCCGGTCTAACAGCGAAGTGGTTGAATTTCGATATTTTACGCGAAGTGACTGCCATCTGACCTCCACAACTCATTGGCATTATCGATATTCTATGGAATCTCAGTCCAAAATACACAAAATTAAAGTCAAATGTAAACACAGTACCTATTATAACATATAATTAATACATCAACAGAATTAATAGATTCCGAGGTCAGCGAACTGGACTACACAAATCATTGGCACAAGCTCTTGAGAAAGCGTTGTTTTGACATGGGTATCACACTTATAACGCTTGGTTAATAGGTAATTCTTTACTTAAAGTCTATCAGCAGTACATCAGAAACACTTGAATAGAAAGGGTGGGTGGATGTGAGATAGTTTTTGGTCCCACGTAATACTGAGGAGGTTACCTAGAAGGAGGAAGGAATACGTTCCGTTACTAAACGGAAACCGGATATTTTATCCACGCAAGAAACGTCTGGGAGTTTGCGATTGCAAAAAGGATTTAACAGCAATTTAAAACTTGTTTGTTATATGTAGGACTTGTGGAAGTAGGAAAATGCAAGCAACTGTTGCTTAACTGCGTGAAGGGTTACCCACACTGATCTGTATTATTACCTACCTACCCGTCAGGGACATTGGATTGTTAAATGAGGCAACACTGTCACCAACATCTAGCTATACCTAAGCGTATCTTATACTCGTATCAAGGTTACCGCGTTAACTTAGGTCTCGCTTCGTTTTACTTCAAATTCTTTCTTACACTATGTATTTTTTTAACTTTCATTGCTGGACGTCTCTGATGCGCATCCGGAGGTATATCCAGCGGACTTTGGCCACCAACGGGGCCCCATCACGCGGTTGGAACGGGTGTCATCCTGCATATTTGGAATCGGGTTTTATCCCGCGTTGGTGACTGAATCACCTTGTTGTTGTTAGGGCCTTAGCCTTGTAGCACGCAGCCCTTCTAGCCTGCTTCTATAAGGACGACGGGTGGCTGACCCACCGTCCTCAGGCCCTGATCGTGCAGGTTGATGGTCTTGGGCGTTTATAAGTCTGCGGCGCGCAGCAAACTTCGGAACTCAGCAGGGAGGGTACGCTCCCTCTCCGTGACCTGCTCGCAGAAGCACATGAAGGCCACGTTCCACCTATTCCCGCTGGAGACCATGGCTTGAAGCATGGTCTCCACTCAAATGGGTATGGGTTGTAAACGTGACTATACGTATGTAAGTATGTCTCGTAACTACCTAAATGAAGATGACCTGACTGACTATTGTATGGAACTGTATACTTTACAAAGGTCAGTAAATAGGCGAGTACTGTTTGAGTAGTTAACTAATTTAATTTGGATCCTATTGTTTAAATTGTACCTACTTATTCTAAGTGAAGATTTAAATATTTCCTAGTATTTATATTAGAAAGTACATTTAATGTGAATAATGACATCTTTACTTCTAAATCCCTAAGGCGAAGCGGATTCAAAGCGGATGAGCGAAAGTAGCCAACGACTGCCTAGTGTCCGCGGCGAATTCGCTGCTAGTCAGAGGAGAAAAAATTGTACTCTACCTCATGGTGGTGTGGAAATTACTTTTTGGCCAGAAAGAATGTTGAAGTAGACTTTGCGGCGCTCGTACGCTACAACTATTGATTTTACAATAAAAATTAAAATACAATTTTACAATATTACCTTCATAAAATATAGGAAACTTTCTTTAGTTAAGTTACAGCTATTTTTATCGTAAAATGAGTTGGAAAGGAGATATTGTCAAACAACTGTTTTTAGACGCCATTTTTCCAATATGGTGGCGCGAGCGGCAAAGAAAGAGCACATCGAAATCTATAAATCACCAATTATCAAAATTCTCGGATTACTTTCCAAGTAACCTCATTTTTTAGGACCAAACTGTACTATTTTTTGAAACGAAATGTAGACGCTTTGCTCGGTCAATTATAATCTTTGGATGTGCCGGCGTTGCTGCGGCATCGGCTGAAGGCCTCAAACGGCGTAAATATGCTAACCTAGCAGGTGATTACATATTTGAGCCGTTTGGGGTTGAGACACTGGAGTCATGGGGTCCGAGTGCTCTCCGCCTTTATAGGGACATTGCTTAATCGATACTTCTCAGGACCAGAAGGCTGGCGATTTTCTGGCCCAAAGAATAAGTATCGCCATCTATTTTTTTTTTTTTTATATTGGGTTCGCCAAATTGACGCCGCCCGCCTGGTGGTAAGTCGTGACGACGTCTAGCGATTGTGGGCCACTCTCACAGCATACAATACTATAGAGAGTGGCCCTCAACTTGACGACCTACTGATGTGCCTCTTCACGCTCCGCTTAAAGAACCCAGGATTATATGTGGGAGGAAACACGTGCACAGGCAAGGCGTTCCAGGCCACTATCGTTCGGCAGAGAAACGAACGTAAAAACGCTCGGTTCTCGCGAACATTCTATCCACTGTGTGGGAGTGGCATCTCTGCCCGGCACGCGTTGTTCGGTATCGAAAGGAAGAGGGTGGGATCAGATTGAAGAGCTCTTCAGAACACTCGCCGTGGTAAATACGGTAGAATGCGGCCAAGGAAGCTATTGTTCGGCGCTGAGCTAGCGGCTCAAGGCTTCCCGTTACCTCCGGACAACCTATAATACGGATAGCCCG
>OY748287.1:24700299-24839299 GCA_963556515.1 Nudaria mundana
CTCTGCGGATACTGGCGACATCAGTGAAAGGGATGTAATATCTAACGTGACAACACGGCCCAGCATTCTGGGAACATTCCCAGTCGGCAATGACGCAGAGGATTTTTTAAACGATGTTTTGTAATGTAAATGTTTTTAGTGTATAACTGTATAATTATGTATCTTTATTTCATCAATCGGAAGGCATCGGCGCTAAGAGGCTTTACCAACATCTCCAAGCTCAAGTCATCCTCACTTGGTGACAAGCAGACGAGGCACTGGCATATACAGGGTTATTTTAAAAGTACCACAGACATTTAAGGTACCGTTTCTGAATGTCATATGTAGCAAGATTTGTTTTACGAGTTTGCAAAATAATTTTGTTTTTTTTTTCCATACAAAAATTAATATATCGACATTGGCTCGTCTATACACGATATTTCTACGCGGGGCAGAACACTAATATTGAACAGTGCTTCTGCCTCGTTCAACCGAGCCATGCGATGCCATCCTCGCGTACACGCGTTGCACCTGTTGACAGACGGACGAGACTGACACGAATATTGAGTATTGAGTAGAGCTTTTGTACCGTAGTGTTCTGAAGAACTCTTCAATCTGATCCCACCCTCTCCCTTCCGATCCCAAACAACGCGTGCCGGGCAGAGATGTCACTCTCATACCGTGGAAACCGTCTTCGCGAGAACCGAGCGTTTTAATAGTTCGTTTCTCTGCCGAACGATGGTGGCGTGGAACGCCCTGCCTGCGCACGTGTTTCCTCCAACATATAACCCTGGGTTCTTTAAGCGAAGCGTGAAGAGGCACATTACTGGCTCGTCAAGTTGAGGGCCACTCTCTATAGTATTCCTGTGTACTATGAGAGTCGCCCATAATGGCCAGACGTCGCCACAAGCAGGAACATTTTGTAACAGAGTTAAGAAGTACCACAAGTTCAATCCAAAACAAGAAATAGCTTTTTTGGTAATACTATAACATTTCGTAAAAAGTGTGATACATAATACGAGTAGGTGCTTAGTAGTATGTCAGGATTTCGCCCACGGAAGGTCTTAAATACTTTTAAAATAACCCTGTATGACCCTGTCCTTAGAAGCATCGATTTAGCGTTTAGCAATGTCTCTATAAAGGCGGCGAGCACTCGGACCCATTGATCCCCAGTGTCTCAACCACAAACGGCTCAAAAACTAGTATGTAATCACCTGCTAGGTTATTTTAGTTTTAAAAACAATTTAAACTGCATTTACAGATCTTTGAAAAATCACCTGTGTGGACTTCATGGCCTTCCTTTTAATTAAGTTGCAATAAAATTATAACAGTGGAAAAGTAAATGTGTTTTTGTGCAATATGTGTAGCCAGTTCGTAGTAGCGTATAAATAGTCTGAAATATTAAAGAAATACTAGACTACCTCGGTGGCACAATGCTACTATGTACGGACTGCCACACTCGAGGTCTCGGGTTCGATTCCCGGGTCTGGTGGATAATGTATAATTCTCTTTAGAATTTTATCCAGATAATAATCCCAGAGTCTGGAACTTGTGCCCGGTAAATGGCAATAGGCTCGCCCCCTATTACATGGGACCTAACATAGCTGGCGAGATGTGGGTGTGTTTGCACACCTCTGCCTACCCCTTCGGGGAAAAAGGCGTGATGCTATGTTATGTTATTAAAGAAATAGCCTATAAAAAGCCATTTCAGGGACAATAATCACGTTCTCTTTACGCAAAACTACGTTTACCAACGAACAATACAACCAACCAGTTTGGATATTGATCAATCTTAGTAAAGAATCATATAATAACTTCAAGGTTTATTCATACTCGTACAGTTACAGTACGTTACAATGTGGTCGTGTCAGTACAATATTATACTACATATATTAAAAAACTCATATGATAAAAATTAAGACCATTAAATATAGTAAATGACACTGGATTACTTTAATTAAAAGTACTTTTCGTAATAAAAATAATGAAATTCTAATAAAATTTCGATATTTGGAACAATTAACAACCAAAAAATATAATTTAAAAAAACTTAACCGCCAAAATGCCAAGGCGTGTTAATTTGGTCAACTTCTAGTCAAGCGGCAAACTCCCGTAAAAGTGCTTAGAAATGAAAATGACTGACCAATCAGTGAATATGTGATTTCCCCAATACAAATTTGTACTTTTTGTAAACCTTGGACCAAAACGCGTCGATTGGTAAGAAAACAAAATTTATGTGGTTGGGCTAATTTTTTATATATCAGATCTTAAGCATCAACTGACTATTTTTCAAAATGAGAAAATATACATTTTTCACATCGTAAAATATTTTACGATGTGAAAAATGTATATTTTGATTAGTCAGTTGAAGCTTAAGATCTGACAAGTATTCTGCCGCAGGATTTTTTTGAATTCACTCAAAACTCGCCGAGATAAAAAATGTTGAATGTGACCATTTTTGCGCTTTAAAATGGTTGTAACTTCTTTAAAACGCATTTTTTCGAAAAAATCACAATTTATAAGTGTTCTATTTTGCCCGTTTTACCCTTAGAAATCATTTTCCTATATAAAAACCAACTTTTTATCAGTTAACAAATTAATTTGTTCATAACAATTAATAGCCCAACCGCAAAAATTTTGTTTTCTTACCAATCGACGCCTTTTGGTCCAAGGTTTACAAAAAGTACAAATTTGTATAGGGGCAATCACATTTTCACTGATTGGTTAGTCATTTTAGTTGTTCAGGGGGTTCGCCGCTTGCCTATTGACGCTTTCAATCTTTTTAGGGTTGTTATATCAAACTCATTTAATGTAAATGAGTCCAAAAAATCGTTTTCACTTATCATCACAGTTCACAGGTCACTCATCGTCTAAGTCAAACCACAAGGATATCACACTAGTTGATGCTCCATGCTCCCTCGCATGTTCCTCAGTAATAATCTTCAAAAGTACCACCTCCATCATACACACCGCGAAAAGTATCACAAACACCGCGAAATTTGATCCTTGGTGATGAAACTGAAAAGAGGCTGGGAGTGGTCCAGGCGGAGGGAACGCAGCTACGCCAGATGTCACTAAACTCGATATACTAGATAACATACTTATTTTTGCACACCACTATATATTATGAAGTGTTTTGTTTTGTATTTTTAAAACTTTGCACATTTTTCTTTAGGTTTCTTCGAATTTTAATTTGTGATTCTTTGGTTTTGTTTTGTTTACAATGCATGTAAATATAAGGCGTGCCGGTATTAGAGTGGGGCACGTTATCGGTTGTGTCGTGTTCGTTCGTTTGCGCGCTAACTCTACCAGCGAATGCGTCAGCACAGCGCGGGCGGCGGCGCTACGCGGCCACCGCTGCGCGCTGTTGCAACTCTCTTTGGAAATGTGAATCGTTTCAGTTAGATTCTTTGCATTGAGAAGCGAATGGTGATACGTCGTGAGCGCAACACTTTTGCGGTCAAGGCCGACTCTGTGTACCTTTATCGTTGTGACGTTTAATGACTTTTTTCTTTTATATATGCGTTCAGGATGGTGATGATAATTAATTTAATGAATGATGCTCCTTTCATGATCCAATCAATCATCTGGTAACAATGTAAATCAAGCTGAATACCATTTCTGTATCCGTGGAAATGTTTTCTTGTTTCCAATTCTCACAGAACACAATATAATCGGGACAACATGTTATCACACGGGTCATTTCAGGAAATTATCTATCTGCGTGCTAATTTTCTTCTAAATCTGGTCTATGGTTTACGTGTTATAAAGTAACAAAATATCCTTCCCCAATCTCTTTCTAATTGTTTTTTTTTCTTAATTGCATTATGCACTAGTTAACATAAGTTGAACATTGTTACTACTTGAGTAGCTTTGTGTTGGGTGGTTTCCCCACGTGATAGATGAATGAGAGTGGCATTCATAAACGTCACGGTGTGTGATGTACATGAAATATTTGATTTGAGATGTTGATATGGCACCTTAGCACACCTAGTTTATTCAGATGGTCCGAGAGCTGGTAAACATTTTTGTGCAGGTGATCGAGGCAATCTTAGAATTTGTCAGATAGGTACCTCTTTTTGTACGGCTCGTGGTCTAGTGGTAACCGACAATGTATATCTATAGCCTAATCTCACCCTCTTCTTTTAGATCCTGTACAACACGTGGCGGGTAGAGATGCCACCCGTATCTATACATATACAGAATGTTACGTAAGGGTTATATCAACCCGAAGACACCCCCATCAGCTGATCGCTCAGAACGCCTTTTGATATGTTTCGACCGCGAAATAAGAATAAAAAAGTTCATCATAAAAAAAGTTAAATGCGTTATTTCAAATCAAAACAAACGTGTCCCAACACTAGTGCTAGACGTACTTACTAATAGACAATGTTGGGCGGGATGGGAGGCGGCGTCGAACACGACGGAGTCGGTGTCTTTTGACGGCGTCCAATACTAAGAAAGTTCCAACCAGGAGAGAGAGAGTAGGTTTTTCACAGGCGCGCTTTATTTGTAATACTTATTTGATGTCAATGACCGAATCAGCTGATTTTAGCTAGTGTTCAAACAAGAGTGTTTTATTCGGTAATAATGTTTTTTTTCTGGATGTGTTTTTTTTTCTTGCTTGGCGATCGACACATATCGAAGCGGGTTCTGGTCGACCAGCTGATGGGGTTGCCGTCGGGTTGATATAACCCTTTAGTAACACCCTGTATAGAAATGGGGAATGTAATTTTTATCCCCCCTTAGCTCTCGAGAACTGCTTATGCTCCAATGATGGTTATTGACCCCTCTATGGATAGCCCTCGATCTGGAGGCAAGCCAAAAAATTTAAAATTTGACCTAGTCCTAAGGGGTCAAAAGTTATAGGCCAAAACCTATGGCGTGGTGCGGCGCGAAGCACCGCGTAAGACACCGTACTAGTACTAAAGCTATAATCATCGCCGGAACTGAGCATTTCAAGAAATCGTTCCTCCATAGAACAATCGAGGCCTGTAACGCCCTGCCCGCGCACGTATTTCCTCCTACTTACAACCCAGGGTTCTTCGAGCGGAGTGTGAAGAGGCACATCCCTAGGTCGCCAAGTTGAGGGCCACTCTTTATAGCACATATTGCGGACTGTGAGAGTCGCCCACAATCGCCAGACGACTTTCCATAACGGGCGGCGTCAATTTGGCGATCAGATATAAAAACTCTCTAATCTATACTAATATTATAAAGAGGTAAGATTTGATTGTTTGTTTAAAGCGAATAGGCTCTAGGTCTTTCATTGATATGTATCTACATTATCCTTGACTACTACTACGGCAACTTTTTATCTACTGCTACTTTTTATACCGATAATAATTACGTTCCCGCAGGAACCGGGAACGAGTAAACTATATTACGCGGGCGGAGCCGCAGCGATCAGCTAGTTACTAATATTTCATCATTTCTCAAATTAAGTATGTTGATCTAATTTTGAGTCTAGATAGTAAGTGCTTATGTCCAAGGCCTTACTCAAGCAGAGCAGCTCTCACCTAAAAGTAATCCTCTAGTCTAGGCAGTTCGTTTAAGTTACTTATCTTTATAATCTATTAGCAGTTTTAGCCTTGGTTCTAGCTGACAAAAATATATTTGTTCTTCCTTTTTTTTCGTTCATCTAACTTCGTAACTATGTTTCAAAACCGTTGGTGGTATTGTTATGATATTGAAAATAAGGCACTTTTTTTTTTTTCAATTCCGCGGCCCAAGTCCGCGTCCGCTCTAACGTCCGTTGCCGGGCGTCTCTGGTTACTAGCAGAGGGTATATCCAGTGGCGCCCGGCGGACTTTGACCACCTTTGTGGTCTCTGCGGGTGTTTGGTCGGGACGAGAATCCCGCGTCGTTGGGGTAGGGTTTTATCCCGCGTCAGTGAGTGAATCTGGTTACGTGCTATGGGGCAAAGGCCAAGCAGCACGCAACCCTTCTAGCCTGTTCTGTAAAGACGGCGGGTGGCGATCCCGCCGTCCTCAGGCCCCGATCATGGAGGTCAATAGTCTTGGGCGTAGTCGCGGAGTCTGGGGCGCCCTCGCCACCGACTACGGAACTCGGCGGGGAGGGTACGCTTCCTCTCCCTCCCGGCCGCCTCCTTCGCGAGCATGACTTGCTCGCAGAAGGACACGGCCGCGTTCCACCTGCTCCCGCTGGAGACCATGGCTTGAAGCATGGTCTCCAGCGAGAGGGTATCCAAGCCCAGACCCACTACGGGGTCCCGGCGCTGACTCGCCCACGCTGAGCAATGTGTGGAGTGCGGTGTCGTCGTCGGAAACCTCGCAGTGTTGACACCGGGGTGTGACCTCACGATGCATGCGAAACAGATAGCTCCATGAGATCCTGGCGGAGTTGGGACCGCTGGTCCTCAATTTCTCGAGATGCAGGCCTGTGGTCCCGCTCCAGCGCCTCCTTGCGCCATTGGAACAATGACGCAAGGGCTCTCGCTTCCAGGTCCCATGGAGGGGTCCCGGCTAAGAGACATGCAGCCTCTCCGGAGATCGTGCGGTAGCCCCTTATTGTTTTGACGGCCAAGGTTCGAAGTGGTCTGCTTAACAGAGTCACATTCCCCTTGACCGCCGACCTATCCGCCCATACGGGAGCCCCGTATAGGGCCATACTCCGCACGATCCCCAGGTACAGTCTCCGGCAGGAAGCGTTGGGTCCCTTTAGGTTCGGCATCAGTCGCGAAAGAGCGACCGATGCCTGCGTCACCTTGGGGACCAAACTTCGGAAATGTGGTCCGAAGTTCCATCGGCTATCAAGTACGATCCCTAGGTACTTCATCGAGGGCTTGATGCCGATGATAACGCCTCCCACACTTATGCTGGACCCTTCAGGTGGACCGTTCCGAGGTCTGTGAAATCACAGAACCTCGGACTTGTGCAAGGCCACCTCTAGTCCCAGCCGCTGTATCCGACCCACGACTTGAGCAACACCCGTCGTGACCTTGAGTGCTGCCTCCTGGTAAAAATAAGGCACTGCATTTAGAATAATTTAAGTGCGTGCCTTCCTTTATGATGTTGTTTTATAAGCGTGTAGGTACTTAGTTGATCGGTTTTTCAGAATTATTTTTATTTTTCAGGTCCATGGTTACTATTATATTGTGTTAAGTTGCGCCAAATAATAAATAAATTTTTTACCTACCATAAACAATATTTACGACCAGAGTCGAACTGTCAATGTCATAATATATTTGAATTATCAAAATGTTTATCTTCGTTGCATACAAAGATGCACCTGAATTATCGCTATGTTCGCGACAATCCATTTCTGAAGTGGATCCTTCCGTCGAGAAAAAGTTATTGGTGAATCCTAATTGTCATGTTAGAGTTATGTTAGAGTATATCAGGTAGGTTCTTTAATACAACCTTTCAACCAGTCGGAAACTCTCGAGTGTGTCGAATTAGCATACTGAAGACGATTGTCTGTCATTGTACATTCCTCGTCGGCTGAGCTTTCATTGGCCTATATCTAACAATGTGATTTTTGCGACTGAGCGGATGTTCATAGGTAGATTTGAGAATCCGCCAATAAGAGTTCTGTCTGAAGGGATCTGTTTGACCAACCTACACTCTTAGGTTAGCTGCAGAGAGAAGAATAGAAAATAATTACCTAAGGACCAAATTCCTCATTGTTTTCTTAGGAAGAAGTGCAAGTTGGCCAGTTTCACCCAGTTCGATTTGGCTGAACAGAGTGGAATGTTGAAGGGTCTCTTCGAGTTAGACACGTTCGCGTACGCCAGTAATATGTTTGATCACAAGAGGACCTACTATTTGATCGTTTTGAAACAGGTAACTTGGTTTTACCTACTCATTTCTTTTCCAGTGTGTCTAGTACGAGTTCCTAACGTTAATTTGCTCGAAATAGGTTTTCGTATTCCCCACACATTTCACACTAGCGGTAACGTCAGGGAACTGTGTGATACGTATGGAGGAATATTTCGAGCAAGTTATCGTAAGGAACTGGTTGGCTAAAGCGGAAAGCGTACAGTGCGAAAAACACGCGAAATATAGAAGTAATAAAAATTGCAGTCAATAAACTTGTTTTAAAATACACAGGAATATGACAAGCCGTTAACAATACTTCCGCAACTAAACCAAGACAATGTGTTTTACCAAGAGTTGAAGCATCGCGTGGAAGTGTTTCTGGAGAAAGGGACGGTGTCTCCAGCTGTTTCACCACCAGGGAAGGTGTTGCCAGGTCGCCAACCAAAGGGGTCAAGAAAAAGTGTGATTTAGGACATCTAGGAACGAGACTTTGAACATTTATATGGAATATTGTATACAGACAAATATGTAAAAGAGATTAAAGAGGTATAGGTACCAATTAGTTTGTATTTTTCTTATAAAACACGACTGTCGCTCTACATAAGGACAACTTATTTCGAAGACCTCCAAAGTAATTTCCGAACAATAGGTACCAATCAATCCATGAATAGTTGGCGTAAAACACCTCGGTCTATCGTAGTCAGTCAATCATCTTCCTAGCCTGCTTCCGTAAGGACGGCGTGTGGCTATCCCGCTGTCCTCAGGCCCCGACCATGGAGGTCGATGATCTTGGGTGTAGATGAGCCCGCGGCGTCCTCGCCGCTGACTTCGGAACTCGGCGGGGAGGGTACTTTCCCTTACCCTCTCGGCCGCCTCCTTCGCAAGCACGACTTGCTCGCAGTAGGACACGGCCGCATTTCACCTACTCGCGCTGGATACCATGACTTGAAGCATGGTCTCCAGCGAGAGGGTATCCACGCCCAGACCCACTACGAGGTCCCGGCGCTGACTCACCAACGCTGAGCACTCCACCAACGCGTGAAGTGCGGTGTCGTCGTCGGAAACCTCGCAGTGTTGACACCGGGGTGTGACCTCACGAACACAGACCTACTGACCTATCGTAAAAGTCAATGCTAGCAACGCTCCAAGTGCAAATTTTTATCCAAACCTGTTTTTACGCGTGATTAAATGAAACATCTTTCTGGAATCTCCTTTTAAAACTTACTGTTACTTACAGTAAGTTTTAGAATGACATTTAGGACACATTTAGAAAATGTAACAGCAAAGTTCAATTGTGTGACTTTCGGAGCCCCTGCGAATAATGAGATTTGTTTTATAGCGTGTTGCTATTTTATTACTACAGGCAAATAAAATAATGTGTGAGGTGAATGGATATGATGGATATTCAAAAAAGCACTAGGTACATTACATCTCAATTAAATCGTCTTAACCACACATTCGATCGACTAATTCAACCAATAATTTCGCAGAAAACGTTGGTCACATGACCCAATTTATTTACAACATTTTTTTATAATATCTGCGATTATATTGGTACGCTACAACGATAATTATTCCATGTTCATTCTATCCACATTGAGTAGCAAGCAACACCTCGCACCGGAAGGTTGATAAACTGTGACAAATAGATTGTACCACCTGTGCGTGCGTACGCGCACCTGTTAGATAATTTACGAGTATCTACTAGTTTAACGGATTAAGGTTTATTTTAAAGAATACGCTGATTCAAATAGAGATTTTTAACAATAGAAATTATAACTGTTGGGTCATTCATGATTTTTGTTGTAATTTTTTTTAACATATCAAGTATTTGGTACTTGATATGTTAAAAAAAATTAAGAGGAGGTAGTAGGTACTAGTACTAATGGTAATAAAAAATTGATGATTTTTATAAGAACTCTTGAAAATGTAACTACAGAGTGTTTACAAAAATCCTCCCAAGTTTCATCATGGAACTGTTGATGGAACTAATGACAATGACCATAATGAAGCCTTACTACTACTAGCAGGCGCCCGCGGCTTCGCCAGCTTGACAAATAGGCTAAAAACCTTCCTTGAGAATTAGTCTATCCATTGGTGGAAATCGCATCCAAATCCGTTGCGTAGTTTTAAAGGTCTAAGCATACATACGTCGGAAGGACTTTGTTATCAATCGTCAAAAAAGGAGGAGATTCTCATTTCGACTATGTATTTTTTGTCTGTTACCTCATTCTTCCGAAGTTCCATTTCAATTTGGTCTCATTCTGACAAATATTTGGTCCCATTTCAGTCCATTGAAGTCGGTTGTGTCAATTTTTGAAGTGTATTTTATACTCTGTTATGACGATAATAAGTAGGTAGGTAGGTAAGTAGTAGATGCCTACTTTATTTACTATGACCCCATGAAGTTTACCTGCATTTTATGTTTATTTAACGAGTAGATACATTTTATTGGCTCGTTAACGTTGCATTGGAGTTCAATTTATGCTGAGCGCGTGGCTGATGGCTTTTTAGGTAACCTCTGGCAAAATCGGGTTTGTCAAAAAACGTTTCTTTGCCCCGCATCGTGAACTAGTTGAGCAATTAGTTTTTCTGTGCGGGAAATTTCAAGCATTACCCATTTGCGAAATCATCGATGAACATCGATGGAGCCACATTTTTAAAAAAAGAAGAACGTTGCATTGTTGTAAATGCAACTGTGAAGTAAGAGGCAAGAGGTCTTGGTTTCAATCCCTGATGTCGTCTATCTGCGAAAACTGTTTTCCGATTTTCGGATATTTTTGACTGTTTAAGAAAATAATAGAACCAGTGACTCTATGACCATGACTAATACCACTTTATAGTAAGACAGCGCGTGCGCCTTCCCGGAAGTGACAGCATAGAGTAGGTACCGGAAGTGAGGCACCTAGCCTGCACGTGCGAGGGAGACGCCATGTGCCACCCGCCATGCTGGCCGGCCGGAATTATGACACGAATATAAAGTTCCATTATGGGCTAACTCAAGGTTATGAATGTCTTTCATAAGTAATATGATTAGGTAGGTTAGTTTTAACTTTTTTAATTCTAATATTTGACATTCGTGGGCCGATATGTGGACTCGTACCCACTAAACCCAAAAAGCCCCGAGACTACCATAAAATGAACACACAACATACAAACAGCCGTACATGGGTACAGGGTAGATTTTAATAGTAACGCCCTCTACCATTCGTACGACTGGACGAAACTCAATTGAAAGGTCATCGGAGTGTTAAAAACTATGCTGGATTTATTTTTGTGCATTTGAAAACTATCTCCGTTACATTTTCAACCAACTTCCAAAAAAGGAGGAGGTTCTCAATTCGACTCTATGTTTCTTATAGATTACATTCCTCACCTATAGACTCTTTTCCCAGCTCAGTTGGTGTCGGCTTACACGGGCTTTCCAATCTAATTGCGATGCGGCTGAATTTGAAAATTTTCTGTGGAGCACCTGTCAGCTCTACAACCAATCAACGATATCTAAGTTCTGTTGTTAGACCAGACGGATTTTTCTTTTAGGGCTCCAACTAACCGTAACGACTGCCATAAATATTCGTAGACAGACGGCTTACGTGCTACGTGCTGTCCGAGGCAATTGTGCCAGTATTCGACAACTAGGCCATAGACAACATGTAATCACGACTTCACGCTATGAAATTACTCTATTACATTGCATCGCGAATTCGTTAGCTCTGCCTCCGAACTTCTAGAGAAAGGAGACGATTTATTTAGAAAAAAAAAGTCATGACAGCTAGCCTGCATACCATACAATAAAAAAAATAAAAACCACCACAACGGAACACGCAGCGAACCGTGTCGACTGCTGCTGATAGTGAGTCCAAATCTGAATACGTTGACAACTAAATACAATATTAAACTTACTACACAAACCACCGTAATTCGTACTGATAGAGTAGAAAGGAAATTATGGTTTGAAACCGCAGGGGTGGATGGACGTATACCGTCCTTGAGTCAGTCCTAGAAGGCACACATGGATACTCAAGCAGTGGTTGAGGTATCCAGCACACTCTTCTAGAACATACGCGTAGCAAATAATTTCACACTTTGGGCGTTTTCACATTACACGATATCGTGACGAAATCATCCATAATACCGTAACGATATCGTGCAGATGCATACCTAATGCTGGGTTTAGACATTACATACATACAGACACATAATAAATATATAAGGCATCATGGTACGAAATGTTTTGTGCGCGAGTGCGACTCGCATATGACCGGTTTTTTTATTTGTCCTTACTGAAGCAACGCGAGTGTCTAAACAGCTAGTTCGCGTTGACCACGAATCCTTTTGACTCGTGTCCCAAAGACCGCCATCGAGGCGAGCAATACTCGCGAGCTACTATGACGAGCGGCGAGCCTGTACGAGCGCTCTGTTTACACGCTCGTGCTCGTCTTAGTTCGTCTATGTTCGCATAAGTTCGCACGAATGTGTAAATGCGCTATAATTATGTACTACCTTTGAATATTTATCATCATGATATCGTCACGATATGGTCACGATATTATGGACGATATCGTCACGATATGGTCACGATATTGTGGACGATATCGTCACGATATGGTCACGATATTGTGGACGATATCGTCAAGATATCGTGCAATGTGTGAAAACGGCCAAAATCAGTAATGTGCCGAAGACGAACTAGAATGGCGAGTGAATCAATCCATTGATCTTCGGTGGTAGACCCGTTACATATGTAGGTTTTTTTTTTCGTGTCTAATGAAAGAAGTCCGGTTTCTAAAATAATTGAACAAGACTACCATAAAAAAAGATTACCGAGTTATATAGAAGTAAAATCCGCGATACCACATATCGCGGATTTTAATAAGATCTTTAAATGGGTAACAATTCCTCCATCCTACGTCGAATCTTCGGTTAAATCGGAGATGTTTTGTCAAAAGGTCAAAAGGTCAGGTCTGAGTAACCGGAGAGCGTGCATGATATGCTTATGAAAGTGGAAGAAGCGCAAGAAGTATGCCAGGATGTTAGCAAGTAAAATTCCATAGTATTTGGCGACCCCAGCGGGAATTACGGATCCTTCTTTTGTGAAGTCGGTTTAAAACTACAATTTGTACACTTGTAGTTCCGCTAGCTAAATTGACAAAACTAATAAATAATCTCCACATTTATTTACTTATAACATTTTAAAAAGAAAATGGTGTGTACTTTAAAAACAATTAAACAAAAAAACTAACTCAGGGCTAAAGTGTTTAAATTGTTTTCTATTTGTTTGTCCGTTCGTTTATCACGTAAGAACGTCGCAAGAGAATTTGATAGAAATGTATTTATTAGGAAATACACACAGGTCGCGATGTAGTAACTTGAGCTTTGCATTCGTGTGAGTGCAGTGCACGTGAACGTATTATGTGACCTCTTTTACACACACATGTGTTGTACACACAGCTACAAAAAGAGATTTTACTCTACTTTTTGTGGTCACATCGTATATACTCGTATACCTATCATAGATAAATTTACACCTTGACAGAGAACAAACCATCGTGCTTATGCCCGTTTTCAGATTAACGCGACACACGATATCGTAAGTAGCAGCATTAACTTTAAGGTAATAAATTATCGTGACGATATCGTGTGTCGTTATCGTGCAATGTGAAAACGCCCTATGAAACAATGTTTGTGCAATTTTTTTTTTTCGCAGCAGCTCCCAGACGTTTTTTTTCCGGACGTCTCTGGCTCACACGCAAAAGGTATTTCCAGTGGCGCACTATATAGCCTGATTTTGGATCATACAGTTCGGAGATGTTCTATACCCTATCATGCAAAAACTACAGAACTTTCAGTGCAACTTTACAATAATATTACATACCTACATCGGAATGACACAATCTATTTTTATTCCTATTCCTATTAGAGTAAATGAGTAAACTATTCCACACGGGCAAAGCCGGGATGAATGTGCCAGTATATTATATTTTTTAATTGAAATATTTCTGTACCGTCAGACAGCGGATATTATATTTCCGTACTAATATTTTATACATTATAACACTACTTTTGTGTAAATATTTCTTTTTTTTTTATTTCTTTTTTTTTTGTTTTCAACATTTTGTTTCTTCACATTGCCTTGCGCTAATAAAGTCAATTTGCCGTTTAATAGTCTTTTTTTATTTGCAATGTTTTGTAGGTAAATTTTGCATACGAGTACTATATTTTCGCGGCATTTTTTAAACATTAGTTTTTAAAGTTTCATCAAAACCTTTAAAAAGAGAGATAAGTAGACACATACAACTAAATACAACAAATCGAACAACATTTATTTAAAAAAAATTAAATATATGAGTACTTAATAGTTTGTAATTATTTGGCTTTTAGTTTTTTTTTATATTCCCGTTGGACTCCCAGCACCCAGTGTCCAAACCAGAATTTCAAAATCACGACTGATAGGTAAAGATAGGTAAAGTTTCAAAATGTGAAACAAATAGGTAGGTACAGTCCGCTAAGGAATAAGCGGAGCTTTGCATTTGTGTGAGTGACCACGACAAGTAGAGTATAAAAACTCTTTTTGTAGCTGTGTGTATAACACATGTGTGTGTAAAAGAGGTCACATATACGTTCAAGTACACTGCACTCACACAAATGCAAAGCTCCGCTTACGCCTCGCGAACTGTACATAGGTAAAATTACGAAATCACTTTACATCGATTACGTATTAATTAAACGGTATTTTTATTCTATTGTTTGGACATTTTGTTTACAATAATCACTGCAGAACGGTGAGTCTACTTGGTGAGTTTACATTATACTCGTACTACAATTACAATGACATTTTGCCACAAATTTCGGATATGTCGCAACTAGGACAATGAGATACCTACATAATAACAATAGATCTGTCCATCTGTACATTTTATATTAAAACTGTAGACACAAATCGAGGCACTTATTAAGCCCCACATTTCCAATTTCTAAGCACCCACGTAATAGATGGCGAGCCTATAGCCGTCTCCAGGTACTGAGTATATTTGCTAGAGCCTCTTCCGTTTGTCGGAAAGTTCACTGCGTGCAGGCGAGGATGACTTAGGCCCTGGAGAATTTGGTATAGCCCCTTAGCACCCTTAGCAGTTAGCATTTTAAAACGGTACTTACTTTAAAACTATAGGACGGCTCGTGGTCTAGTGGTAACCGACAATGTTAACACATTGCAAAGGTTAAGCAACATCTAGTCAGACCGTCTTAAGATGGGTACATTGAGACCCCTCCGTGCCTCGGAGAGCACGTTAAGCCGTCGTCGGTCCCGGTTGTCATACGAACATCTATGGCAGTCGTTCGGGATAGTTGGAGTCCTAAATCAAAAATCCGGCCGGTCTAGCTACAGAAATTCAATATCGCCCATGGGTTGTGCAGGTCAGATGACAGTCGCTTCAAGTGAAATAACGAAGTTCAGCCGAATCGCAATTAGACTGGATAGCCGACCCCAACTGCGTTTGGAAAAGGCTCGGTGGATGATGCCTTACTTTTCTTTTACAAAATTCCTCCCTATTTCCAATAAAATATTTAAATATTTTTGTCAATAAAAAGTTAAGCTACCTTTACTCAAATGCACATAATTGATTATGATTTTCAGAAAACTGTCGGTAAATTCAAACTATGAAGGTTGTATTTGTTTAATGCTCCGTTAGTGCATTTAACGTTTTGAACGTGATCAGTTAATTTGCATGTTATGTACTTATGAAACTTGGTATTTTTCAATGTCACCACAACCTTCCGTAATGTGCGACCTTCAAACTGTGAAAGCTACGTGTCTCACTTTGTAATCACACACAACAGAAACCAGACACCACAGTTCCAGAATAAAGGTTTTGATAGAATCGGAAACGACCACGAAGGTTCTCTTATCACATCTAATACCTACCTACAAATAAAATTGCGCTACAGCATGCAATTGAGCGAAGCGACTATTGTCATATTTTTAGTCAATAACTTTTTTTGGTCAATAATTTTTTTTGAGGATCCTAAATCAAAATTCGGTCTCGAACAAAACCTGTTCCTGAGAATGCTTGATTTTTGAGTGAAAAAATCATGAAAATCGGTTGTTGACATATTTTTGGTCAATAACTTTTTTTGAGGGTCCTAAATCAAAATTCGGTCTCGAACAAAACCTCCTGAGAATGCTTGATTTTTGAGTGAAAAAATCATAAAATTCGGTTGGGTAGTTGTCGAGAAACAATTTCACATCGGGTTGCATTTGAGTCACCTGTAAGGAGCTCCGCTCGCTACTTTGGCTTCGCTCAATAATAAAACCGACCAAGTGCGTGTCGGGCCACGCATAATATAGGGTTCCGTAGTTACCCATTATATGTTCGATAACTCCTTAACTAACAAATTCATCTGGCCCGTTATAGTTTTCCTTCAAAGTTCATTATATGGACTACCATCATCATTTTTTATCAGATTCTTCGAGCTAGCCGTTTAAATCATAGAGACACTCTATTTTAACAAAAAAATGCGCTTTAAAGTTGAATATCTCTTAAATAGGTCTAAGGCAAAAAAAATTCTTAGCAACCTTGCAATGTTTTAAAAATATCTATCTAATCATACCCCACACAATGGGGGGTTGACGGGAGAGAAAAAAAACATCCCCACTTTACTTTTAATTTAGCATTTGATCGGAATAGTACTTAAATACACATATCCGTGCAAAATTTAATCTTTATAACCGTTTGGGAGAAAAGCCGAGGATGGACGGACATGACGAAAGTATAAGGGTTCCGAGATATTTACTACTGAACCTAAAAACAGTTTTTTACTAAATGTGTATGATATAAATGTTAAAACTGAATTTTTTGAAAGTCGCCTGTATAAGGCTACTGGTAATTCGATACATTCAAAAAATACCCCTAAAATACCCCTATTTTGGTGGTTGTGAAACATTGAAAGGTTGCCAAAGCGGTCTATTGATTTAAGTATCTGTTTGCGAGATATTTAGCTTCGAAGAGAATATTTTTGCGAAAACAGCCCCCCCTCCCTCTCTAAAATCTAAACGGCTGGCTTGAAGAATCTGAATAAATTCGTGATGGTAGAGGCTTTTATGGGTAACTACGGAACCCTATCTTATGCGTGGTACGACACGCACTTGGCCAGTTTTTTTATTCTTGAATCGTGGTCCTGTAGGGATTTGATTTTAAGCGATGTTCAAAGCGATTATATTTTTTGTATTACAAGTATTGAGCTTAAACTAGGCTCATCTGGCAAACACACAAGTGCCTGCATAGCGGAAGGCAACCGTCCTGCGTCGGTGGCGTGATCGGTAGTGCATCGGCTTTCGATTCCGGAGTCTTGGGTTCGATTCCCGGGTCGAATCAAATATTTGTGAGAACTACAAATGTATGTTTCGGAGTTTAGGGGGCGTTTCTCTATGTACCTATCTCTATTTAAAAATATAATATATTTTATGTATAAGTATATTTATCAGTTGTCTAGATCCCATAGCACAAGCTTACCTGTACCTACCTTAGTTTGGCAAGATGAGACGTTGAGTAAGAATATCCAAAAGATTTAAAACAAAATATATAGATAGTACATATATTACCTTACCACCTTCAAGCACATCCGGATGTGCCGGCGATGCTGTTGCATCAGCTGAAGACCTCAAATGGCGTAAATATGATAACCTAGCAGGTGATTCCATATCTGAGCCGTTTGGGGTTGAGGCACTGGGGTCATGGGACTCATGGGGTCCGAGTGCTCGCCGCCTTTATACTTTATACACATGATAAACGTTTAATCGATGCTTCTCAGGATCAGAAGGCTGGCTATTTTCTGGCCCAAAGAATAAGTATCGCCATCCATCGTGGCAACACAGCCAGCATTCTGGGAACCTTCCCAGTCAGCAATGACGCGGAGGATTTTTAACGATAACGATATTTTGTAATGTAAATATTTTTAGTAGGTATACCTACTATATAATTATATATAATTATGCAAATATTGTAATTCTTATCTATACTTATAATAAATCTGTAAAGGTGAAAATTCTGTACATTGAAAATATCAAAAAAATAAATGGCAGGGGGTGTTACCAGACCGACACCGAACCTAAAAATGTGATTAAAAAAATTTTTGTCTGTCTGTCTGTCTGTTCAGGCATCACGCAAAAACTACCGGTTCGATTACGATGAAACTTGGTATAACTATTCTTTAATATCCTGGGCACCACACTGGGTACTTTTTATCCCGGAAAAGTATATACAATACAAAACAAACTTAATTTTGCGGTTCGATCCCTAGACCCGATAACTATACCAACCGCAAATAATAAGTTTGTCGTAGGTTTTTTCTTTTTTTTAATATTGGGATCGCCGGTGGTAAGTCGTGACGACGTCTAGCGATTGTAGGTCGGTATCGGTAGAGAAACGAACGTTTAAAACGTTGGGTTCTCGCGAACATGCTAATTGCTATCCACTGTGTGGGAGTGGCAACTCTGCCCGGCACGCGTTGTTCGGGATCGGAAGGAAGAGGGTGGGATCAGATTGAAGAGCTTTTCAGAACAGGTTACGTCACCCGCAGTGGAGTTCACTAAGGGGCGCTGCACACGGCTAAGATACTATAATATTTTAACTTAAAATACAATATCGCTCGCCATACAATTCAATGGACTATCACACACGACGAAGATTATCATTCACCGAGCCTTTTCCCAACGCAGTTGGGGTCGGCTTTCCAGTCTAACTGCGATTCGGCTGAACTCTGATATTTTCCGTGAAACGACTGCCATCTGACCTCCACATCCCATAGGCGATAACGAAGTTCTGTAGTTAGACCGGTCGGATATTTGATTTAGGGCTCCAACTACCCCTAACGACTGCCATAGATGATCTTATGACAACCGGGACCGACGGCTTAACGTGCTCTCTGAGGCACGGAGGGGTCTCAGTGTCTTAAGCAATGGTCACCCATCCTAAGACCGGCCTGACTCGATTTTGCTTAACCTTTGCAATGTGTTAACACTGTCGGTTACCACTAGACCACGAGCCCCTCTAGATAATAAATAATATTTCATATTTTCGTATCTTAAGATTAATTTTTATGGTATAATAGAGAATATTATAGAAGATATAATAGAGAAACTGTTGTAGGAGGGCTTTATGAACGCAATAAAATCCAAAACAATGGTTTATAGAACTTTTCTCTGTTTGTCTGAATGTTTGGACACGCTAACCTCAGAAACGGCTTTACCGATTTGAATTTGCGGTTTGGTTTTCATTCGCTTTATAAATAAAAATGTTATGTAGATCTAAAGTAACACGCAGGCGGAGCTGCGGGCAACAGCTAGTTGTAAATAAATCTTAACCTTTTTCTGCGGTAGTAGATTAGGTAAGTAGGTATGTATTGCATAGTCTCGTCGCGACTTAGTTATGAACTTATGAAATTAATAACTTAAGTAAAATGTCTGCAATTTGACGCGTTATTTTATTAAGAAATTAAAAATTTGGCGCCTTTATTTCAAAATTAGCATAATTAATATGCAAATTAAACGACTTAGTTAATACTATAGAGTCTTCAGCGTAGACGGTAGCATTATTGTCAAGGTTTAGTGGTCAACATTTTTAAGTACTTACAATCTCTAGGAAATAGGTAATAACCAAAGCCTTCTTTTAACAACTTTGAAGTTGAATATCCCGCAAACGGAGACTTAAATAAAAAAAATATTGTGATTATCAAGGGTTCAATAAGTCGATCGACTTTTGTCTACACTGCAATTGTGCCTATAGCACAGTAGAGGTAGATAAGGTAGACTCTGCCTAAGTACTGTGCCTATAAGGCTGGTGGTCTACCTATTTACACTCTCGATCGTAATCTAAGCTACATATCTCTAGTAGGTAGGTAACTGGTCGGGGCGGGGTGTTTGGCTTTCTAAAGATCAAATCCGAAAAGAACTTCAGGGTCTTTCAGGGTAGGTATATAAAAGTTAGCTCGGTCAGGGCACTAGTACCAGTAAGTATAGTATTCTTATATCTGTGGTCATGGTTAGCTCCTGTCTCCAAAGACCTTATAATACAAAAATCATTGCCTGTCTCGGTCTTCATTTGACAATGACATTTCGAAAAGTTTTAGGTATGTCCTTTAAAAATGTAAGAACTACTTATTTCTGTATTAATTCTCTAATAAACACAAGTTCCGGCAGTCGTTTAACCACGCTCTCTTTACTATCATACATGCGTACAACACGACACCAATTGAATTTATAACACACTGAACATTTATCTCTTTACATTATCTTACCTGAAATTATTCTAGATCTTATAAAGTCTTGGTTTCCATTCGAATACACTAAAATATTCACACAATTCACTCACAAAAAACTGTCACAACACTTAAAACTATTCGAAATTCGAACACAAAAAGTAACCGATCGCTTCCGAGTTTCCGTTCGGTGCGCAACGCGGCTTGACGACTCACCGAATGAAATGAATGAATGAGAGTCGATGCGAGGACGCTTGCGACGACGACGCGTGAAAACCACCCATTTTGGAATATTAGGGTTCCGCAACCCTCTAATTCATAATTTCAGAATTTTATATTCAATAGGGTTGCGTACACTATTTGACAGTAACTATATTTTAGTTGATAACCACGGCATGCCTGGAATTGTTTTAACTTCTTCAAAAAATAGAGGAGGTTCTCAATTCGACTGTACATGCTGTACGTGCTGCGGGGCCTCAGCCCCACAGCACGCAACCAGATTCACTCACCGACGCGGTATAAAACCCAACCCCAACGATGCGAGATTTTCATTCCGACCAAACCCACAAAGAGGCCACACAGGTGGCAAAAGTCCGCCGGGCGCCACTGGAAGTACCTTCTGGTGGGTACCAGATACGCCCGCAGCAATGGACATGAGAGGGGCCACCGTCTCGCGGAATTAAAAAAAAGGTACTTCAAGCGACTGGGCTAAACAGCAGGCTGTGACGTGGACGGTAGTGCATTCGCTTTCAACGCCGGAGTCTTGGGTTCGATTCCCGGTCGGGACAAACTGTGTTCAAACGGCTGTTTCCTATGTATAATATTTATGTTAGTAAAAATTAAAAATTGTATATAAGTATTTATATCAGTTTATCTAGTACTCGTATCACAAGCTCTGCTTAGTTTGAGACTAGATGGCGTTGTGTGGATTGTCCTAACATATTTATTTATTTATTTATTTATCAAGTAGTGATAATATTAGTAGTAATTTTATAATTGGATGACTAAAATAAAATAACAATTAGATAAGGTAAAAACATGGAGCATGTTAGTGAAAGCATCTGTTTCTAATTATTTTTTACAACAAGTACTTGAACCAAAATTGAGTAATTAATTCTGTACCGTTGAGGTAATTAACTTAGAAATCTGACTGCATCTTGTGCTAACTAATGCAAACGGTGCGCGTAGTATTGTTGTACATTGCGCAAGTTTAAATGGAAAACTCACTAGATGAGGGATTAGATCTTAAGGCTTAGATCAAAAATACCTAGACTACCGATCAGTGCTTTAAAAACGGCACCACTTCACCTCGGTCATTGCAAACTTGCGCGCTTCAACCGCTTCCGTACTAAGTTCCTTTTCCGCTTGCTGACTCTCGAGGGATGCGACAACGGCGCTGTACATTGATGCTATTGTATTAATTATTACGAATTATTTCTATGGCAACCATCAATATGAGTATACAATCTTGTTTATTTTATAGATGGTATTTGTAATAATTACCTATATAGTATTGGAGAGCCAAGATTCCGCGTTGTATTTGTACTGAATCCAATATCTACAGTATATTTAATCGAGGCCTTTTTTTTTGTTTTGGCAGGAAATAAATGTACCTCATGCGCACTTCAACAGGCGCGGGGACGCCCGTGGGGCATGTGGCGCCCTCACCCACTAAAACCGACCTGCCGTGTGCCTTACTCTGCGTCTACTCCTTCGAGACCTAACTTATCCTCACTTGGAAGCGGTGCATCTGTTGTCAGACGCCCAAGTTTCTACCACAAATATTTAAAGTGCCTGGAAGCGGCAATAGGCTTACCCCTTATTAGGTGAACTTATAAAGTTAATAGCAAGTCATCCACCGAGCCTTTTCCCAACTCTCTAACAACGTTGGGGTCGGCTTTCCAGTCTATGCAATTCGATATTTTCCGTGAAGCGACTGCCATCTGACCTGCACAACCCATGGGCGATATCGAAGTTCTGTAGTTAGACCGCGAAGCTTTTTAATTTAGGACTCCAATTACCCCTATCAACTGCCATAGAAGTTTGTATGACAACCGGGACCGACGGTTTAAAGTGCTTTCCGAGGCACGGAAAGTTAATAGCAAGTATTAGGCGTAATAAGCGCATCTGTCCACACCTTTACAGCGGTTCAGTTATTCATATTTCAATGTTTACTATAATTTGAATACACAAATACTTACACATTTTTATTGTTCAGTTAATTAATGTAAGTAGGCTCCCTGCTGTTTTTATTGCTCATAATAAAAAAATACATAAGTACATATTTAATTAGATTTTCGTAAAAAAGCCTGAAGTGTAGTCAACGCTGTCATAAAATAATGAATAGATTTTTAACTATTTCTGTCAGTTCATAGTCTGTGATATAATAAAAATAAGAGTTAGGAGTGAGTTGGGCCCATTGTGACACTTCATTCACACGCTCGTCTCGTGTCTCCTTGAGGGTCCTTCATGTGAATTTAAATAGGAAACGTACATATCTTCAATGTCAATTTGAGTTATTCGAAACTAAATAAAATGCACAAAATGTATACGGAACCATGTAATTATTCCATTAAACATTCACCTATTGCTAGCTCTGTTCCACCAATTATTTCATTATCTGCTGTCTACCGTGAAATGCAATATGGTCAATAAGCGCTCGATGACTTGTGTCAAACAACAAGGTCATGTTACAGCTAGGGGTGGCCCGTAACGGTTTGTAATGTTGACGCGTAAATGATTTGGAACGACTTCGTCACGGTCATTTGACGGCGGGCGGCGCGGCGGGCGCAAGAGTCTGCTCGGCCCTCGGTATCGATTCAATATACAATACTAGTGGTCGCCCGCGACTTCGTCCGCGTGGTAATTTGGATTTTTTCCCGTTCCCGTAGTATCGCGCACTCGGTTTGTCATCGTCGCTTCCTACTCCCTTGACACTTATCGTCATATTTTGAACAATTCACACAATATCTTTATAAATTGTAGCCTATGTGTTATTCTGATGTATAAGCTATATTATTGTCAAGTTTCATTA
Source organism: Nudaria mundana (assembly GCA_963556515.1). Taxonomy (NCBI): domain Eukaryota; kingdom Metazoa; phylum Arthropoda; class Insecta; order Lepidoptera; family Erebidae; genus Nudaria; species Nudaria mundana. The sequence goes on from OY748287.1 coordinate 24,723,346, forward strand.
AAATCCATTCAGTAGTTTTTACGTGAACGAGTTACAAACATCCATCCATCCATACATACTCACAAACTTTCGCGTTTATATTATAACTAGAGGTCGCCCGCGACTACGTCCGCGTGGTAATTTGGATTTTTTTCCGTTCCCGTCGCGCCGCGTCATATTTTGAACAATTCACACAATATCTTTATAAATTGCAGCCTATAGATGTGTTATTCTGATGTATAAGCTATATTATTGTAAAGTTTCATTAAAATCCATTCAGTAGTTTTTACGTGAAAGAGTAACAATCATCCATCCATCCATACATACATACATACTTACATACTCACAAACTTTCGCGTTTATAATATTAGTAGGATAGGATATACCTATGTGATCCACATGTCAAGTAGGTACTACAAGTTCCACCAAGAAAGTATCTATAAATATTCTAGAACACAATACAATACGATTATTTCGGTGTGTCTGGGTTTAATTCGCGAAGGTTCGTTTTTCACATCATAACATAGTATGAAACAAAGTCGCCTGTTCCGTAACGAAATTTTGCAATCATAATATGATTAAGATCTTAAAAAACGCAACGGAATTTGTTGCGATTTTCACCAACGGATAGAGTGGTTCTCGAGGAAGATTTTTGTGTAAATATTTTGTCAATAGACAAATGGACGAAAGTATGCAATCATAATATCATACAATGTGAAAACGAATTTTAACCGAAGAAGAGATGTTGTATGTGTTAAGAAACAGATTTACTACTCGTATCAATATCTCTAATTCTGACAGTGAAAGTGATTGAGACTGTCATCATCATCTGTCTGCCCTTATCGCACTGTATAGTTTCATTATTAATTAAGTATGCAATTGGTTTTTAATAGCGTTTTTAAAAAGAATTAAAAAGAACATGAAATTCCCTTGTACGAATTTCATGTTTTTTGAATGCACATCTGTGTTATTGATAGGTGTCTACTGCAAAAAAATACATTTGGCAGGTGATTTTCATTACTGTTTTGTACTGTGTAGGATATTATGAATAAGCAGTAATGTATCTAGTGTCATTGTCGAGCGCCAAAGTGCCTACTTTGGATTTTAAGACTTTCAATGTTGCTACATAAAAAAGGTAGTATAAATAGTAGTAAAAAGGTAAATAGTATAGTAGATACTCCTTTAATATAAGGCGAATCCGGTCAAGTTTTAAGAATAAAATCAGTAAATATGGAATATTATGTACAAGTGAATTTGTTTCCAATTATATTTCTTAAAATAGTCTAAATGTTTGAGATTAGATAAACTACACATAACTTATTAGAATTGAACACTCGTAGGAAACTATAAAGAAACTCGCCAAGGTTCGTTTCCTTAAAACCTACTCGTCTAAGACACCTCCTTACGATACAGTTTTATAAACTACTATAATGAATTCGTCAAACCTTGTATTGTATTATAAATTATAACCAATAAATGCTCCCAATCGTGACTTTTACGCGACATTTGAATTTCGAAAACGAAAATAAAACAGCCTCGTGGCACTCGTGGTCATTCGGTCATGCTAGGTTGCATTCGGAGCACATTTACTTTTGTTGAGTCAACGCATGGGTTCACATACCTAATTAAGGTTCAACAATTTACAAAAAAAACTGTCCAAGTGCGAGTCGGACTCGCGCACATAGGGTCCTGTACCAAAACGGTAAAAAAATACGCTTGTTGTAAGGAGCCAGTGATGGTCGGAGGGACGAATGCAAATATTAAAACTACGACTTAGCGGCCATTTTTATTTTTAAAGTAAGTATGCTGACTTGCATAATAAAATGCGTATGCACTTTTTTAATTTTTAATAAACAAATCAAACTAGTCGATACAATAGTAAAGCATAGCAAACGATCAGCATAATGCGTCAGCCCTGACCTGATAGACCGTAGTACGTACCAACCTACTAACGAAATTTTGTTCACATCTTGATACTTTTCCTCCCGCGTCTCGCCCCTCAGCCCCCGTACGATTGACCTGTCTAGACGGCTTCGTCGACCGTCTGTTTCAGCTTTCGACTCTAATAATAGGGTTCCCGTTTACCCTTTGGCTACGGAACCCTAAAAAGGACAGCTGACGTTCAATTCAATTCAATTTTTGCCTGTGTCTAGAATGTTGACAATTTGGCCAATAACTAGTGTTGATAAACTGACCAAACATTATTAAATAATGTTTAGACAATCACTAAATACACTTGACACAGATAACTCAAAAAATGTATAAACTACATACTATAAAATTTTTATAGTAGTTTATACATTTTTTGAGTTATCTGTGTCAAGTGTATTTAGTAATTGTCTCAATTATCAAACTGTATTTTATTATTACAGCGCCATCTGTACGCTCTATGGCGCACCAGTTAGTAAACCCATAAACTTTTAGTTCTCATTTGTTCCGCAAGACAAAAATAGGTGGCGCTATTTAAAAAATCCAGGTAAAATCTGGGTAAAACAAAATTAAGTTATAAATGAAGGTGATAATAATTACTAGATACTAATTATGGTTATAAAAAACTTACTTTTTATGTTTTGTATATCCATTTGCTACCAAATAGCACACCCCTGACACGATCCCAGCAAGAAGACCGAAGCTCATTCCGGCTGATAGTGAAAACGCATCAGGCATTCTGTCGCTTTACTGGTGACACTTAGCACTGGTAAGGTCTTTCCATTGTAGTTAGCTGCAAATAATAGAAAATTCTATATTAAAATGTAGGTATTAAGTTTTAGAGTGCATTTTGTGCTTCTTTCAGGAGAAATCATAGAGTTTAAGGGTGTCCACTCACTATCCCCGTCCCCACTACAGAGTTGAGCACGTGCACACACGCGAGTAACATTGAGTAAGTAATATTTCTTGTGTTTGTTTTTTTTTCTCAGTCTATTATTTGCTAGAGCAAGATCAAGAATATTCAAGAAGTATTGATTAAGTATAATAAAATTAAATAAATTAAAAGGCGTAAATTAAATAAAATTACACTAAACACTAGCAAGTAAATGTCATTAGACTATTGCTATCTTCGCAGGTTTTAAATTATGTCAAAATTATAGTTATAGTTTTATGTTATACTAGTGGTCCCGGCGAACTTCGTACCGTCTGAAATTTTGCTTATAAACCTTCCCTGAACCTCCACGAATATTTTAAGACTCAAATTAGCCAAATCGGTCCAGCCGTTCACGCGTGATGTCGGTCGTGACTGTGATTGTCGTAGATAAGCTCTTTTGTTATAATATTACTTTGTCGCCACCTGTGGGGACTTATTAATAGTTTAATGTTACCATCTTTATGTTACGTTCGTGTATTTAGCTGATAGTCTTCCTAAAATCCAATAAATAAACAAAATACACGTCAAAAATTGACACAGCAACCGACTTTAAACCACCGAAATGGGAACAAATAGTTGTCAGAATGGGACCAAATTGAAATGAAACTACTTGGAAAAATTTCAAAATCGCTTCAACCTGTCCGAAGATATGAAGTAACAAACATAAAAATACACACAGTCGAATTGAGAACATCCCTTTTTTCAAAGTCGGTTAAAAAGAATCACAGTCAAGAACGTATTAAAAAAAACTTGTTTAGTTTAATTAAGTAAGTACACGAAATTAAATCTAGAAATACAAAACGTAAATTAATTTATTCATTAAATATAATGACGTCGAAATGCTGTCATATTATGAATTAAAATTAATTTAATAATAATTATTTTCGCACCAAGCATGAAAGCATACTTAGACATTATTACGTAACAATAATTTCTTTACGAAAGAACTCTTTCACTGAGTTATAATCTGCAACATTCAATAAAATAAGTTCCTTTTTACAAAATAAGACTTTATCAATCTGAAAGTGAAATGCTGTGAAATGTTATATTATGCAACATACTCGTAGTGCTCTAATAAGCACAATTTCGGCGACTAACACAAAATCAGAACATAAAATTCAAAGTCAAAGTCAAAATATTTTTACTCAAAATAGGTTCGGGTAATATACACTTAATGTAGGTTTTTTTTTAAAATTACGTGGCGCTCCTACGTCCATTGCATATTGGTATCGCACCAAGAGGTATTTCCAGTGGCGCCCGGCAGACACTTAATGAAGGTTAAGAAATCCGCTCATCCACGAAGAAACCACCTTAGAGCTCGTCTCTCTAAATACCTGTCCATCCTAAGGTTGCCTGTAAGATATTTTGTAAATCCTGTATCTGTTGTATCTTATGATTTTTTATTGGTGTACAAATAAAACAAAGAAACTTGACGGCGATCAACATTTTTTAATTAGTTCACAGTAGTAGAATCATTTCTCCTGGAAGTTGACCTTAGCAATAAAATATGCATTTTTTCTTTACACAAATTGACGAATATTTCCTGAAGTGGTGTACAGAGACGTTTACGCCTGTGTTTCTCCAGTCACGTTGATCTTACGTTATAAAGGACGCAGGGGTTTTCTCGGACTGCAGATAATCTTTTAGTGGTACCTAAGTAGAACCTATCCTGAATGTTGGAACTTTTTAGAATGGTTACATATTATTATATTACTATAGTCCCCAGTAAGGACAATAGGCTTGCCCAAACTACTGGGGCTTGCACAACAAAAAAGAAAGATGCACCTCTGCGTACCTCTTCGGGGATATAGGTGTTATGAAAATATATCAATAGTAAGTACCTATGTAGATAGAATGACAAGAAGGCTGGCTAATTTCTGGCCCAAAGAATAAGTATCGCCATCCAACGTGGCAACACAGCCAGCATTCGGGAACCTTCCCAGTCGGCAATGAGGCGGAGGATTTTTGAACGATATTTTGTAATGTAAATATTTTTAGTATTGTAACGAGACTACCACCGAAGATTAACAGATTGCGTCACTCGCCATTCTAGTTCGTACTACTGAGTTAGTACTGAAGACGTAACTAGATGGCGCTACGGGTAAATTTAGAAGTCGGTGTCAAGATTCTCGAAGGGTCAATGACCTCTCCTGCATATTATTGATATTGTTGCGAATTTCTTGCTACGAGTAGGGACTAGGAGCGTGTGCTGGATACCTCAACCACTGCTTGAGTATCCATGTGACCTCTTAGGACTGACTCAAGGACGGTATATGGCCATCCACCCCTGCTGGGTGCTATATACCTACTTGAGGGCGCTCGTAGGAAAGCCGGATGTCAGAGGCTATATTTTTTGATTACTATTATAGTACGTAAAACTACGCTCCGAGTACTTCTTTGTGTACCCCACTCCACTACCCCGTTCTACAGTTGTGCCCTCTGTGAGGCGATTATGGTACCAGAGAAAAGACAACATTCTACACTGGCAGCCCAACGGGTGGGCCTCTCTTGTTGGTGACATCAACAGCGCTGCGGGATTCGTGACGTCATCGGTAGCTACGAAGTTCGTGAAGTCATCGTCATCGGCTGCTACGTGCTACGAGTGTTACTACAAGGGAAGACTCACTATTCATTGAGAAGAAGAGGATCCTTATGGAAAAGTACGACGACGACTATGGCACTACTCGTCGGCAGACTGGGACGGTCTCCGCGATTACTTTGCGTCCGTTCCGTGGAGCCAGCGCTGCTTTGTAGGGAAGGCGCCTTCGGATAGCGCTGCTGCCATTGCTGGCGAGATCAGTCTAGGGATAGAATATTATATCCCTTTCACTGATGTCGCCAGCATCCGCAAAGCTCGCCCCAGGTTCGGGCGTGAATGTGCCGAGGCTGTCCAGAAAAAACAGTCGGCATATCGCGCCTGGGTCAGGGCTCGGGCGGCACGTGACCCGAACGTGAACCGCCTCAAAGCAGCGTACAATCGGGCCACTAGGTTCAGCAAGAGGGCCTTCAAGAGAGCGGATGCCCAGCGCGTCGCGCGGCTTGGTCAGGAGCTCACATCCCATCCCACGGGCAGCCGTGGATACTGGCAACTGGCCAAAGCCGTACAGTCAAATTTTTGTCAACCCTCGCTGCCACCACTGCGTTTTCCTGACGGATCACTGGCTCACAAAGCCCAAGAGAAGGCGGACATGCTCGCAGACCTCTTTGCGGCTAATTCCCGGGTCGATGACCGTGGCCTGCAGCCCCCCGCCATCGCCAACTGTGGCCACACTATGCCTGATATTGTTATCAGGCAATGTGATGTACGGGCAGTGCTGCGGTCACTCGACACGCGGAAAGCCAGTGGCCCTGACGGCATTCCGGCGGTGGTGCTACGAAAATGTGCTGCTGAGTTGTCCCCAGTATTAACGCGTCTGTACCGCCTGTCATACTCTACAGGCCTCGTGCCGGAGGCCTGGAAGGAGGCGAACGTACAACCGATCCCCAAGAAAGGGGATCGATCCGATCCAGGCAACTATCGACCCATAGCTGTCACCTCAGTCATTTGCAAGGTGCTCGAGCTTCTTATTAATAAGCAGCTCATGCGATACCTGGAGGATCACTCGCTAATCAATGATCGGCAATATGGCTTCAGGCCAAAACGATCAACGGGTGACCTCCTGGCATTCGTCACGCATGTATGGGGTGAGGCTATGGAAAAGTTCGGCGAGTCCTTGGCTATTAGCCTGCACATCGCCAAAGCTTTCGATAGGGTCTGGCATGCTTCGCTCCTTTCCAAGCTTCCGGCATATGGTCTACCTCCTCAACTGTGCAGCTGGATTGCCAGTTTTTTAAACGAGCGCCGAGTGCGGGTCCTCTGCGATGGCCAGGCTTCTCGCTTCTTGCAAGTGAATGCCGGGGTACCGCAGGGGTCCGTACTGTCACAAACTCTCTTTCTTCTGCATATCAATGATATGCTTTCCCTCGGGAACATTCATTGCTATGCAGATGACGGTACATTGCACGGGAGTTACTCGGTTCGTCCGTGCGATCTGTGATAGAGGAGGAGAGACGACATCTCGTGGGTGATCTCGACCGAAACCTCGACAGTATCTCCCAATGGGGTGCCGAGAACTTGGTCGAGTTCAATGCCCACAAAACACAGGCGTGTGCATTTACAGCGAAAAAATCCCCTTTCCTTCCCCTACCCACTCTTCAGAATGCAATATTACCAATGAAGGACAATCTAGACATCCTTGGCATAGACGTTCGTCGAGAGCTCAATAACACAAAATACATTGAGAGATGTATTGGGTTAGCTTCGCGGAAACTAGGAATACTGAACAAGGTAAAGCGATTCTTTACACCGCACCAGAGGTGTCTGCTGTACAAAACGCAGATTAGACCCTGCGTTGAATACTGCTCTCACCTCTGGGACGGCTCCGCGAAGTATTTGCTGGACGCACTCGACGCTATGCAGCGACGCGCTGTTCGCATTATAGACTGTCCGGAGGTAACGGGAAGCCTTGAGCCGCTAGCCCAGCGCCGAACAGTTGCTTCCTTGGCCGCGTTCTACCGTACACTCACCGTTTACCACGGTGAGTGTTCTGAAGAGCTCTTCAACCTGATCCCACCCTCTCCCTTCCGATCCCGAACAACGCGTGCCGGCCAGAGATGTCACCCTCATACCGTGGAAACCGTCTTCGCGAGAACCGAGCGTTTTAAACGATCGTTTCTCTGCCGAACGATGGTGGCTTGGAACGCCCTGCCTGCGCACGTGTTTCCTCCAACATATAACCCTGGGCTCTTTAAGCGAAGCGTGAAGAGGCACATTACTGGGTCGTCAAGTTGAGGGCCACTCTCTATAGTATTTCTGTGTACTGTGAGAGTCGCCCTCAATTGCCAGACGTCGCCTCAGCTTACCATCAGGCGGGTGGCGTCAATTTGTCGACCTAAATATAAAAAAAAATAAAAAAAAAAAAGTCTAATTTTGGACGAAAATTAAGGATACCTGCTATAATAGAAGAGCTAGTCTAGGATTTCGAGGAAGAATATGAGCTGGATGGAGTGGATGACACACTTTTCCCATCACGCTGATTCTCTTCGAAGTGTATCACGCGTCAGCACTGACGTAATGTTGGAAGACGGAACCGTCTCCAGACCAAGAACATATAATATTAGTAACCGTACATCTCCTATTTGTCGGGACGACTACATGGAGATAGGGGGAGTATTGTAACGAGACTACCACCGAAGATTAACAGATTGCGTCACTCGCCATTCTAGTTCGTACTACTGAGTTAGTACCGAAGACGTAACTAGATGGCGCTACGGGTAAATTTAGAAGTCGGTGTCAAGATTCTCGAAGGGTCAATGACCTCTCCTGCATATTATTGATATTGTTGCGACTTGCGAATTCCTTGCTACGAGTAGGGACTAGGAGCGTGTGCTGGATACCTCATCCACTGCTTGAGTATCCATGTGACCTCTTAGGACTGACTCAAGGACGGTATATGGCCATCCACCCCTGCTGGGTGCTATATACCTACTTGAGGGCGCTCGTAGGAAAGCCGGATGTCAGAGGCTATATTTTTTGATTACTATTATAGTACGTAAAACTACGCTCCGAGTTCTTTCTTTGTTTCCCGCTCCACCATCCCGTTCTACAGTATATAATTATGTATATTGTAATTCTTATTGTAAATAAATTAGTTGTAGATAAAGTAGGTACCTATATCTAATACGGGTGAGCCTTTTGCCGTGTTTTGGAACTGGGTATCTCTAATAATATTATTTACACGAACTCTACTATAACATATCGAAAATCGGTACGTACCTGCTTATTTGTTGTGTAAGAACTTCACGAAGGTGTTATGAAAGACATTTAGTAACCAGTGTACATTACCTGTCAATTAACTTAATTACATAGTGCTCCTGAGATTTAAATAACACTAAGTACCTTGCATCAGTAATTTCGTTATGAAACTGATACGAGTACCTACTCTACCTATACAAATTAATAACATTGAAAAACGTCTGTTTAAAACTTCCCATCTAACTGCTTTTCACTTAACATAAATAAAAGTACGAGTACATATTATACGGTACTTAAGTAAAGAAATTGGCTGTGCCACAGCGGCTGGCACGTAAAATTTTGTTGCCTTTCATCAACATTTCATCGCAAGGCAAACAGATTTCAAATATTTTTTTCAAAATTGCAATATGGCTGGTTCTTTTTTTTAAATTTATTCGGCCATTTTGGATATAACCCATTATATGTGTGACGGTGACGGCAATAGGCTTGCCATCTATTAAGTGGGACTAAAAATACTGCCAAACTGTTGGTGTACAATGCACCTTTGCCCACCACTTAGGGGATATAGGCGTGATATGTGTGGGTGTGTGTGTGTAAGTAAAGAAATTGTCTCTCTGTCTGTTTGTTTGCTCCGCTAAATATCTAAAGACCCACGCTACCTTCATTAACTGTATTAGATTATAACAAAAGGACAATCTGATAACATTCTAATCAACTAAGATACTCGTACAATAGGTAAGAAACTCTTAACCCAATTTCAGTGAGCTTTGCATACTATCTGATGCGGGGCGAACTAGACAAAGTGTTTCTCAGAGCCGACATGGCATAATCACCGTCAGCTGGCATGGGAGCTTCGGTATACCAGTGGTACCGCGAGAACCAACTCTGGAATGACCGTGTCTTACATGAACGAGAAATTAGATAAACAGATAGAAAATACATTACATTGAAGAAGATAAATTGGCACCGGATCGTCAACTTAAGGCCTCTCTTAATAATATTGTGTAGGTACTATGAGACTGGCCCTCAGTCGTAATATATCTAGCCGGTAAGATCAGAAAAAATCGTCTTGGATAACCTCAGGCCGCAGGACTTTGACCACCTTGTACAGCCTTTTCTGAAGGGGGTCGGGTTTATACTGCGTCGGTGAGTGATGGAGTGCGTGGGTGGAATAGTTGTTTTTGTTTATCATAATTATTTAATATGTTATGTGGGACCTACCTTCAATATGGGGAAGGTATACAGACCACGTGTTTACACCATCCAGCCTGGTGTTATGTAACTATGACCTCGCTTATCTGTTATTGAATTTAGCACTTCGATGTTAGCGAGTTCCGAAGTAGCGGCAAGGGCGCCGCAGACTCATCTACGCCCAAGATCATCGACCTCCATGATCAGGGCCTGAAACCGGTGGGATAATCACCGCCGTCCTTATAGAAGCAGGCTAGAAGGGCCTCAGACCTGCAGCACGCAACCAGATTCACTCACCGACGCGGGATAAAACCCTATCCCAACGACGCGGGATTCTCATCCCGACAAACCGTCGAAGAGGCCACACAGGTGGCCAAAGACAAGAACACGGTAACTACCTACTACCTTGCTACCTATATAACTAACAAAATGAGGGAGCGTAAAGCACAGGTGTGGTTGCATATATGTAAGTATATAAGTATGTAAATTATGTATTTAAAAACATTGTATAAAATAGCCTCTCGAAAACATTTTTTGACTGATTTTCTTACATCCAAGTACCTACCTAACAAATGTTTTCTTTTCATGTTAGTCGAGTCAGTAATTACTGTAATTAGTCAGTAATTAAGGCGTTTAACAAAGGCAATAATTCACCAAGGTAGTTAAATATTACAATCTATACTACTATTACGAGTATAAAGAGGAAAGATTTGTATGTTTGTAATGAATAAACTCAAAAATTACTGTGCCGATTTCAAAAATTCTTTCACCATTGGAAAGCTACATTCACCCTGAGTAACATAGGCTAGACATTTTATCCTGGTAATGTGTTCCCACGGGAACCGGGAACGAGTAAACTAAATCACGCAGGCGGAGCTGCGGCGATCAGCTAATATATAATAAATCAGTAACTGGTGATCAAGAAAGCTATAACACGCAGGCGGAGCTGCGGGCAACAGCTAGTAAAGAATATAAAAATAGGTAGACAGAACGTACAGTAGATACAATTCACGTAAGAAGAACGCTGGGCGAGAGACGGACGGGTGTTTGCGAAGGCAAAAAACCGTGCGTGTCGGGAACTCGGGAACGCATTGGATAGAGTACGGTAGGCACAGGCAACCATAATAGTCTCTAAAACTCCTGAACTAACTCCTGACTACCATCATGACTGTTTACAAATTTCAAATTTACAAGCCCTTAGTTTTCTTTTAACACTTTGTCGGCGTAGTAAATACACATTTAACACATGTGATTATGTACCTATGCAAAGTTTCATGTATCTAGCACGAACCGTTCGGGAGGAAAGCCGAGTGGACGGACAGACGGGCCAACGGACACGACGAAACTACAGGGTTCGGACTATTCAACTACGCAACCCTAAAAAACACTCTTTATTTTGGAATTATTTGGGAGATTCCAAATCGAACTAAATTATTATATTTAATGCACCTGTCACGACAATTATTAAGTCCCTAGATTAGGTTAGGTTAGGTATGTTGACTATGCCTACAGACAGACAATCCACCGCATTGTTGCGTATGTGTTCTGCGAGGCGTATCAGAATACCCATAACTTTCATCTGCCTAAGTGATATTAGTACCTATTTTATAGGCATTCAAAAAAATGCTGGCGGAGGTACAATGTGTAGAAATAATACCACCTTAGACCAACATCCGCAGGGACCTTCTTGTGAATTTGACATTTTGGGAACTGTTCATTTTGATAATAGGACATTGAACCTGGACGCAGGTATGGTTACTATACTGCCTCGGTAGCGCAGTGGTATGTGTGCGACTGCCGTCTCTGAGGTCCCGGATCGAAACAAATGTAATTTGTGTGATCCACAAATGTTTGTTTCAGAATTTGGGTATTTTCTATGTTTTATTGCTATATTTGTGTTCCACCATTCCATTAATAGTATAGTAATAGTTGTAGCAGTTGTAGGCTGCTTCATCCAATTCAAACGACACTGACATTGCATTCAAAATAATGGAGTTAAATTATAGGTTGTGTAATCACGTCATTACATTGAATTACCATATTTTGCTCAGTAACCTTGATATGTAATGGAATAATACGTCGTGTTTCTCTTCATAAACTTGACCGAGAGAAATTAAACGTCATTAAAACAGACTATTATTTTTAAACTTTCGATTGTGCACTCTTACCACTCTTTCTTAAGTCTACTTGATAGGTATGTAAATTGGACTATAGCATAGAAAAGGGAATAGTACTTCGTAACGTCACTTATAAAGAACGCTAGCTTTCAAGCTGCGTAGCAGGCGATTTTAGATCTATATGACACTACGAGTACCAAATAGTAAGAGCGAAAGTACCGATGCGCAAACACAGCCTTCCACACTCTTCCAGGTTTTCAGTGAACTTTTCAACCGGGTTAAAAGGACGCTATCAATTCGACAGTATGTTTTTTTTATATCTTATATCTGGGGAACCGATTTTGTCTTTTTTAATTGAAAGCTTATACTTCCCAAGTGGTCCAATTTAATTTTGGTCCCATCCCGATAATTTTGGTCCGTTCCGACAATTTTGGTCCCATTCCAACAATTTTGGTCCCATTTCGACAATTTTGGTCCCATTCCGATAATTTGAAGTCGGTTGTTATGTCAACATTTGACGTGAATTTTTATTAACTGAAAAGTACTATATATTCGTGGTGATATTAAATTCCCGTCATCAAGGGCGTCTCCAATGATTAAATGAATTGCAATGTCAACAGGTCTACAGAGGTACGTCTGGTGTTGGGAGGTAGGTGCGCTCATGATATCGGCTTTTCTGGCGTTGGTGCATTCACCTCTCAACCTCATGAGGTTGCAAGCCTTGTCGCTATCACCCTCCAATCTAACGGCAATGGAGCGGTGTCTGAGGCTACAGATACTTGCTCATACGTGCGCACAGGGCTTTGAAGGAAATTGGCCTATGAATTCCTAGTGGGTAGTAGTTTTGTCGCCGTCATCGAGTGCTGAGCGCGCAATGCCCCGCATTGCACCCGCCCCCGCGGCCCCTACCTGTAAGGCCGCGCGAACCCCGCGCCCCGCTCCGCTGCCCGTACCTACAGCCCCCATGAAACGACAAAGTTTCGTCACCATCAGCGCAACGACCGCTCCACCGAAGCCACTACCACAGAAGGTACCGGATGTGGCTACTGATGGTTTCGTGACAGTGCAAAGGAAGCGCCGATCACGAACCAAAGTGAACCGTTGCGGCACCGATGCAGCGCAGTCCAGCCCAGCGCTGCAGGCCGCAATACCGAGTACACCCGTGTATGTCTCCCGCCTACACTACACCACTAAGGCGGATGACATCGGACAGTACGTGCGCAAGAAGGCCAACTTCACGCCGAGAGTGCAGCTGTTGGAGGCGAGCCGTAACGTCAGTTTCCTGTCGTTCGTGGTGCGAGTGCCCAACACTAGACTGAGCCTCGTCATGGAGGAAACCTTCTGGCCACAGGGCGTGGTGTTCCGTCGCTTCCGCGGATCGCTACCACTGGTACGCAAAAAGACCGAAGTGCGATAGTGAAGTGTGTACTAACAATAGTCTTAAGATTCTATTCCTAATATACATTTTGTAATATCTATATGTATTCTTAGGCTGAGATACATAAACAGAACTTTACTTCGTATCAAAGTAGACTTCCGAAAGTGTACTTTCAAATCTCAAAGTTTACTATGGCGGATTTCAATTTCATAGTCGGCACTCGGACTTTACTAAGGAAAGTGCTGCTCTACGCTGTAGCTTAGTAAAACCAAAGTAAACTACAACAGCAATTCGTTCTACGCAAAGTTTATATTACTTAACACGCGTAAATTAATTACTAATGCTAGATTTTTCGTAAAAAAATTAAATATTTTGAATACATTAGCTCATAAAAATTATTGTCACTGCATCGCGACTACATATTTATAATATTATTAACATAAAACTGCGTTACTGAAACATTCAATATGTAGTAAAGAAACGTAATTTTGAGCCTTTCTGTATAATCTGTTTATTCATGTCAAACAAACAGATCACAGGAATGACATTGACAATTATGAGCTCATAACCCGGCCAGATTAAATAGACCAATATATTATAAATTTTGCACGAGGCACAAGACTATTAAAATTAGTAGTATAATCATTCAAAGTTTACTTTGAAACGTAAAGTCTACGATATCGTGCACTAGTACTTTACTAAGTAAAGTAGGGTTTCCCAAAGTAAAGACTGGCCTTAGGCTTGACTATGAAACATTATTTTGAGTGAAAGTGCGACTTTGCTACAAAGTAAAGGCTTAGTGCGGTTTATGAATCTCAGCCTTAGTTTTAAGGTATTTATCTATGGGCCGTAGAATAAGTTTATACCAACTGTAACTATACCCTCGGAAAAGATCTGGATCATTTACCATCTGTGACAAAGTGGAAGTTCGAGGAATGGTTGCTAGCCTCGTCGCATCTGGGTACTTTGTGGACTGTGGTTTGGGATGCGACTTTAGACAGAACTGTTGGCACCAGTGTTTTCTGTCGCATAATGGGCAGCAGCTAAGGACGTAGTCGCGTTACTTCCGGTGGCTTTTGAGACAATGGGCAGTAAAGACGTAGAAGCCAAGTCATTTTGCATGAAAGGACTGGCTCCGGGGTGTCCTCACATGTTTGACGACTGTAAAAAGTATAAAGTGACATGTGTTATTTCAAAACTTCCAACGTATAATGTAGTAACTAATACATACGACTTTTTTATCATGGTAATTCACATCGTAAAGGTAGTAAGTGACTTTTCGGAAAATCTAATAAAAATTAAGAAAAACCTAGTACTTGCTTGTATGCTATTCATATATTTGTACTTCCATTCCAATTTTGGTGTTTATGTGATGCTGTTTGTCTTAATAATCATCAATAATCCGTTTACAAACATTCAAATGGCCGTACTGTAAAGTTGCTAAAATATACTTATGACCATCTCTACGTTGAAGATGTCGATGTATTACATTACTTATGACTCTTCCGAGGGCGTACCCGGGACACCAGGTAATGGAGGTTAAGATAAGATAAGATAAGATAAGTACTCTTTATTGTATACCGTACACAAGCAATAAATAGTAACGTATAACATACATGCCTTAAAACTAATGTACAAAGGGCGGCCTTATCGCTAATAAGCGATCTCTTCCAGGCAACCTTTGGATGGAGATAGATATTATACGATATAATGTGGGTAGTGTACAATATGTAAATAACTTAAGTAAGTAATAGATAAAAGAAAGGTGGGGAGAAAAAAAACAAAGATGAGAGAAATAATGGTTTGTAAAAAATCCGTTAAGGCAGATTAAACACCCCTTGTTTTCCGTTGGGGATTAAAAACGATAAGCGTAGTAGTTTGTTCGAAATACTTAGCTATGACATCACTTATTTGTGCTATGAGTAACTTGATTCAAGCATAGTCATAGAGCTATACGGTTCTCGCCCCGCGGAGCAGACGCACCGCCATTATTACGGTGCTCTTCCACCAGAGGTGTGCTATGTAGCAAGGCTGTGTATATGCTGCGAGAATGTAAAAGCTAACCTCAACACTGATTGGCAATGAAGATGCGCCACAGCAAAGTAGTTGCGTGAGGAAGATGCTCGAACTATGTGTTTTATCGATAGTAGGATAATAGGTATTTTGGCAATATGGTGCCCAGGCAAAGGCCGCTAATCGCTATTGTCAAAAGCTGTAAAACCTCTAGTAGCTCTAGTGCCTACATATTTGACTACTTGCCATATTAATAAAAAAAGCAGCAGAAAATACACCAATCAATTCTTTTTTCTGTGCATGTGCATCTATCTGTCATTCGTTTTATTAATGTCATTTTATGATTCTAATATATTTTTATAAAAATTTTGATTTTTTTTTACTAAACATTTTCTTTATTTTATGTATTTTATCATCTTACAATTTTATACACTAACCGAGTAGTAAATAAACGGTGTACGTAGACGATAAATAGTGATGTCTGAGCAAGCATTGATAACCCAGTGTCTGCTTGGTGTGCAGTGCCAAGACTTTGTAATGATAGCTGCAGACCAGACCAACACACTGAGCAACATTCTAGTCCTTAAAAACGGTAGGTGGGTTAGGTACTGACTTTTATCTTACTAGATAACTAGACAATTGAACGATGTAGGGTAATTACGCCATAATATTTTATAGAGGTGATATTTCCCGCTGTCCTTACAGAAGCAGGCTAGAAGGGTTGCTTGCTGCCTTTGCCCCACAGCACGCAACCAGTACTCCCCGACGCGGGATAAAACCCTACCCCAACGACGCGGGATTCTCATCCCGACCAAACCCCCGTAGAGACCACACAGGTGGACAAAGTCCGTCGGGCGCCACTGGAAATACCTTCTGCGTGTGCACCAGAGACGCCCAGCAACGGACGTGATAGCGGCCGCGGAACGTTCTGCAAACTATTTTAACGAAGACTACACTTGCGATCATTGTGGTTTTACGGCGTTGAGACTTATTCACCATCACTGTGTTTTTATTGTTAGGTACTTTTTAAAAAGTTAAGACAACGACCAGGTTGTCATTAATAAAAATTTCAATGTCGGTAACAAAAGTTATATTGTTTAAAAATACCGAATTACTATGATGGCTTCTGATACTTCAAGGATATTACAAATTAAACACCTTTAGGTGGTAGAGGTTTTTCCCAGTCGGTGTATGGCAAGATATAGGTACTCGTATCAGGTGTAATAATGAATACAGTGAGTCAACTCATTTGCTAAACCACAACCTAAGCAGTCTCCATGGCCAATCGCTAAAGGAAAAGAGTGGTCATTGTGAGACTCTTCCTAAATTACAAGTGCACATATGTAGAAGGTAAGGGTTCCATGAGGTTTATCAACATGCCCAAACCCAAGTCATTCTTACCTTCATGCGCAGACGCATGAGGCGATATTCAAAATTTTCTTCTATTAAAATCACCTCTTATAATGTCTATATTATTTCTCTGCTTACTTTTGTAAATTTTCTTTTATACTTTTGTATATTCTTTTCTTGCGCCAATAGCGAATATAATAATCCACTTTTCATTTCATTTCGATCTGTTATGTCCATCCAAAGGTTGCCTTTAAGAGATCACTCTTGGTGATAAGGACGCCATTTGTACTACTGAATGGAAATTTAGTTTGTATTTAAGTATTTAATTTATATATTAGTGTAAAATAGAGTATATTTCTATTGATTTCTATTCATCCAGCTGTCTCTTAAACTCAGCAGTGCTGAGTTCACTGACACACAGGTACAGGTACAGGCAGACAGTGCTGAGTCAGCACTGTCTGCCTGTACCACCTCGCGGACAGTAATACCAAAGGATAGTCTATTTTTCTGTGGCAATTCCTACGCTGAGAGACGGCCGTTTATTCCACGTCTATTATTAATTTATTATTGAGTGGTATATTTGTTTTTTTTTTATCTTTTTAGGGTCCCGTAGTTTAAGTTTCGGAACCCTTATAGTTTTCATGTCCGTTCGTCCGTTTCTACGTCCTAGGTTTACAAACGGTTGATACTAAAAAAATGAAACTTTCCAAGGATACGTGTATTTTTATTACTCCGACAAAGTGCCAACGTAAAATCACGTAATTTTTTTTTTTTTTGGGTTAAGTAGCTGCCATTTACACATTACGTATTAATGTGGTATAAACGTAGTAATGTGGAGAAAATTATTTTTTTCGCATTTAACTCATACTTAGGTCTTATAAAAACTTTGAGAGGTTACTAAGACAGTTTTTTTTATTTAAGAATCTTTCTGTGAGATATTCAACTTCAAAGCTGATTTTTTTGTTGTATCAGAGCGTGTGTGTTGTGAAAAGTATGTAACACCTGTCCTGGCTGTTGGAATGACTGACTCGGTGGCGTGGTCGGTACGGCATACGCTTTCGACACTGGAGTCTCGGGTTCGATTCCCGATCGGGACAAACTTTGTGTGATGACACATACGTTTGTACCGAAGTCTGGGTGTTTCCTATGTATAATATGTATGTATTTACAAAAAAAAGAAATGTATATAAGTATTTATTATATCAGTTTATCTAGTACTCATATCACAAGCTCTGCTTAGTTTGAGACTAGATGGCGTTGTGCGAATTGTCCTAACATATTAAAAAAAAAATTAAAAAAAATTGTTGGAATTACAGAGTTGTTCCTGCGATGCTCACTTCAGATGTAAATAAAATTCAGTGGAATGTATAATTGGTATAATGTAATAATGAATATTGACCGCGTACAATATGGCGTTAATATTGAGTAGGTATGAACAATGGCAATAGCCTTGCCCCCTATTATGTGGGACCAAAACTACGCCTACCCCATCGGGGATACAGGCGTGATGTATGTCTGTCTGTCTGAATTTTATGTCTTTGCGACTATAATGAACGCTATCTGCTCCACAAAAAGACGTGTTTTTTGAATACCTACAGACGAGAACAAACTTCACGACTTAAGCAGCAGACAAGTGCTGGGTATCATCGGAGACTCAGCAGACGCGACTCAGTTCACGCAGTTCATCAGCAAGAACTTGAAACTTTACAAGATGAGGAACGGGTATCAGCTCGGCACTGACGCTGTAGTACACTTTATCAGGAAGAATATTACGGACAACTTCAAGAATGGGGTTCGTAAGATATAACTTTTAGGATATCAAAATTATAGTCCGAGATTTTGAGTAATTTGACTGTACTCTTTATTATCTGAGCCTTTTCCCAAACTAGTTGGCGTCGGCTTTTAACAGTCTAACTGCGATGCGGCAGAACTTCGATATTTTCCGTGGAGCGACTGCCATCTGACCTCTACAACCCATAGGCGATATTGAAGCTCTGTAGTCAGACGGTTTTGGTTTTTTAGGGCTCCAAATATCCAATACTGGACTGTACTATCCTACTTATCTAAACGGCGGCTGGGAATGGAGGTGGCCCTGCACAAGCCCGAGGTTCTCTGTTTTCCCGGACCTCGGAACGGTCTACTAAAGGTTCCAGCATAACTGTAGTCAGCGTCAGCATCGGCATCAAGCCCTCGATGAAGTACCTAGGAATAGTACTTGATAGCCGATGGAACTTCGGACCACATTTCCGAAGCTTGGTCCCCAAAGTGACAAAGGCATCGGTCATGCTTTCGCGACTGATGCCCAACTTAAAGGGACCCAACGCTTCCTGGAGGAGACTGTACCTGGGGATCTTGTGGAGTATGGCCGTGTACGGAGCTCCCGTATGGGCGGAGAGATTGACGGTCAAGAAGAATTGACTCTGTTAAACAAACCACTGCGGACCTAACCAACTCATAAATCCCATTGGGCGTATATTAATATACCTAAATAAACTGATTAATTTTATTGTTTAATTTCTATAATATTTTCCACATTTTTGATTGCGATAACGTCAACTCTTGCGCCCTCGAGTACAACACAATTTTTATTTGATACTGCAAGTCTATAGGTTGGAGGTTTATGTGCTGTGAACTAGTTTTCACTGGTGTTGCAAGTTCCTTTGAGTTAATTGTATATTTTCCCCACCCCGGTGTAAAGGATAAATGGGTATGTTACTAATTTCGTCAGCCCATAAACAATTCAAATCATTTTGTAACACTTTCGCACGCTCAATATTATTAGAGTTAATTGCTCTGTGTTTAAAATTAACCACGTCTAATGAATATATTTTTAATTAATCTCTCAATTAACAATTTAACTAACCTCGTATTTTGTTTTGTTTTATTTTGTTTATAACAACTGATCACCGCGGCTTTGGATAGTTGTCTCGTTCCGGATTCCCGTGGGAACAAATTTGTAAATTTGTGTTTGTAAATAACTAAATAGCGCTAGGGAAATTGTCATAATATGAGCTTTTGTAAGGTTGCTTTTCCACCATCTGCGCTGTGGACCAATGGAAAACGTATGATCGGTGGATATCAAACGCATTTAGAGAAGTAAAACTCGAAACAAAACACTGTTTTGTTTTTGTTTACGCAGGGGAGATTTCTTACGAATACCGCACGATGCGAGGACACGGCGCGGTGATGTATGGTTCGCACACACTGAAACCCCTGCGGTGTGCCGTACTCTGCGCCTGTCTGGGGGGGGGGGGGGGGGAACAATTTAGCTACTACTTCTGCAGCCCCCCAGCTCGAAACAAAACCCTATACCAACCTGCCTGGTTAGCTTGGTATATGTAGGCTGAATTCCCCTCCCCCCCTCTTTGGGGGAGGCCTATACCCAGCTGTGTGCGTCAAATGGGCTGAGATGATAAAGAAACGCATCCATAGTAACGTAGCATAGCACATATCTGGAGGAAAAGCACCCTAAGACCATAAGGCCCTACTTCTTAGTGTCTGTAAGTACTAGAGTAGGTACCTATTCTATTATAATGCCTATATCATTGCCTATCTAGTTCTAATAGCACAAGATATGCTTAGTTTGGACCTAGATACTGTTGTTCATAATGACCTAACTTTCAGACTCCATCAATTGTGAACATGCTGTTGGGTGGTTACGATGAATTGGATGGTGGACAGTTGTATACGTTGGATTTCCTTGGTGCAGCGTTGAGGGTTCCTTACGCGGGCCACGGTTTTGGAAGTCTACTCAGCTTGGGGATTATGGATCGATTTCACGGAGCTAGTAAGTGACACACTTTACCACAGAGGATTGAGAAATGAGGATTCCCACACTGAGACTTTTCTGTCGATGGGTGCGCTTGGTGGAGGCTCGTGTTCCGGTGGTAATCACCGATCGTAAAAGGCCCCATATACGGTACGATTCATCGTTACGATCCGTCGCTTCAGACTGATCGAAACGACGGATCTGTAATGTATGTTACGATCGTTAACGATTTACTTGATCGCAGACGACATCTGAGATCGCAACTAAAACCCATGCAATCATGAATATCGTAACGATACGAAGGAGCGATTCTGTATTTTAGGTGATACTAGTTTCAATAATTTTAGGTACGTAGGTTCCCTCATTCTCGTATAGATGTGCCAATTTTTTGGGTAGAACCTTAATTCATTTAAAATATTTACATGCGAATATGTACTGATTTCGCGTTAATAGCCATTTTTTAACCCACACTTTTTTAGGTTTTCTTGTTTGCTTCTGTAACATAACCAAAGTTACCGCCACAGACAAGAAAAGAAGTTCGTTTTCCATTTTACAGGGCACGTATTGAATATTTGAGCATGTCTTTATCGTTCCATTTCAAATGAATTAATGATCGATCGTAACGACCAATCGCTTCGTGTATGAGCGGCAACACTACAGATCAGTCGTTTCGATCGGTCTGAAGCGACGGATCGTAACGATGAATCGTACCGTATATGGGGCCCTCAACGTGAATTGTACTGTACTTTTCCACTAGATTTACTTTTTTTACCCTCTGACCAGTTTCGCATCAACCAAAATTTATTGAAATACAGCTTAATTTCAGATTTACAAGAAATGGAGGGGTACGAACTATTACGTACCGTACGTACCGTATATGGGGCCCTTCGACGGATCTGTAATGTATGCTACGATCGTTAACGATTTACTTGATCCCAGACGACATCGTAGATCGCAACAAAAACCCATGCCATCATGAATATCGTAACGATACGACCGAGCGTTTCTGTATTTTAGGTGATACTAAAGTTACCGCCACAGACGAGAAAAGAAGTTCGTTTTGTCATGGATTTTCGCCAAGTAACGCCTGTTTCTATCCAATATTTGAGAAGTTCGTTTTCCATTTTACAGGACATGTATTGAATATTTGAGGATGACTTTATCGTTCCATTTCAATTGTTCGAATAAATGATCGATCGTAACGACCAATCGCTTCGTTTATGAGCGGCAACACTACAGATCAGTCGTTTCGCTGAAGCGACGGATCGTAACGATGAATCGTACCGCATATGGGGCCTTTTACATACATTACAGATCCGTCGTTTCGATCGGTCTGAAGCGACGGTTCGTAACGATGAATCGTACCGTATATGGGGCCCTCAACGTGAATTGTACTGTACTTTTCCACTAGATTTACTTTTTTTACCCTCTGACCAGTTTCGCATCAACCAAAATTTATTGAAATACAGCTTAATTTCAGATTTACAAGAAATGGAGGGGTACGAACTATTAAAGCTGTGCGTACACCATATCCAGGAGCGGTTGTTCTTTAACTTACCGAACTTCCAAGTGAGACTAATAAACAAAGATGGTATACTATCTCTCCCGACTATCACGCCAGCCACGTTCATCGTTGGAAATAGGTATTATTACTTTCTTTCTTAATACCACACATACTTTTCATAGCCATTATTTTTCGGAACAACAGATATAAGAATACTATTGTCGGAGCGAATGTGCCAGCTCTGGTGAATGTTAGTTAAACCCGAATGTTAACCCGTAGTGCGGACAGAGAATATGGAATAGTACTTACATACAGAACATGCACACCGACGTTAATTAAAGCACATTCTTTTGTTTACATAGAACATTATTCGAACGTTAGGGTTGTCAGTAAAGTACTAGCATAATTTGACCAATAATTATGACGTTAATGCCTCAATATCAACTCTATGCTCAATGCCGTGTCACAAACAAGAGACAACCTTTACTGACTTACAACTTCCAGTTGTCGCTGACGTCACGTATTTTTTGCGATTGTTAGGCGAGTGACATAGGCCTGGTACGGATCACAAATAATTTATACCTATATTTTTTTAATGCGTCCATAGCTTGGTTGTATTTCTTTCGCGCATCCTTATACATGTTTCGTAACATACCAATTTTATTTTATATATTTTTAATTTCAGGAAAGATGACGACAGGCTAGCTGCCATAAATCGAGCATTTCTATCGTGAAGCATGCTGGGAGGGAGGAATACTTTACCTCTTTGTTAAGGGCTAAGGATAAAAGAATATTGCGGGCCAAAGATGTGCAATTAAATGTGAAATTAACCGGCTAGTCTATATTATTAGTATAGTATACGCATATGATCATATCCCAGAGATAGTAGGCAGAAGCATAGTATTCTTATAACTGTGGCAGAAGTGAATCAAACCCCCATTTTGCAAGTAGTTTTTAATAAAGGGCCAGTCTAATGCAGTTGTCAGGCACTACTTCTCATCCACCGAGCCTTTTCCCAACTCAGTTGGGGTCGGCTTTCCAGTCTACTGCGATTCGGTTGAACTTCGATATTTTCCGTGAAGCGACTGCCATCTGACCTCCACAACCAATGGGCGATATAGAAGTTCTGTAGTTAGACCGCAAGGTTTTAGGGCTCCAACTACCCTTAACGACTGCCATAGATGTTTGTATGACAACCGGGACCGACGGCTTAACATGCTCTCAGAGGCACGGAGGTGTTGTCAGGCACTACTTTTACACCTCTTTGTTATTAAGAGGAAGGATTTGTTTGTTTGCATTATAAGCTCTGTAACTACAGAACGAATTTTGAAAATTCTTTCACTAATTGTAGCTACATTATCGTTAAGTGACATACGTTACTTTTTATCCTGGTGATGTGTTTCCTATGGCATTAGGAACAAAAACTATATCTAGCGGGCGGTAATAGCAAAATTAATAACCATTCTGTAGGTTAGGTACCTACCTAAATTCTATCTGCTGCAATCGATGTTACATATACATATGCACCCGTATATAATACACACCAAATATCGTATTCACATACGACACTGTGAGCTGCGCGAACGCTGCGCTTAGCGTTCGCGCTCCTCAGTGTCGGTTGTGAATACGTGTGTTAAGGACTTACCTAAAATCTCTTCAGAATGTGTAGCAATCTATGGTCGTGTACACTAAGTACCTCTTCATTAAAGACTATCTTAACACTTTTTTTTTAATAAATAAATATTTTTGGACATTCTCACACAATGTCATCAAGCCAAAATTGAGCTAATATAAGCTTGTGTTATGGGATCTAGACGACTAACGAACATACTTATATATTTCTAAATACATACATATTATACAGGGTGTCCCAGAAGTCGACGTCAAGCCGGAATCGGGTGACAGGCTAGGTCATAACAGTTGTCAGAAAAATATAAAAAAAAATCTAGGTCTTGTATTTTAAAAATTATAGACGTTCAAAAAATGTAGAGAAAATCTACGCCTTGTGAATGTTTTTTCATTCCTGATGCTACAGATATGTACTTTTTTGTTTTGTTTTTTCTCTAATGTAACCCTGAATACTTTTTCTTTAAAGTCTAAACTGAAATTTAAACTCAATTTCTCTAGCTCGGAAGTAAAATGTTAACGTTTGCCCAACCAAAAATTCAAAATAAATACTTAGCTCAGTTTTAACTGGCCACACTGAAAAAAAAATGTACTAGGTGAGTTAGGCAAGTAACTTTAAAAGTTAGCGCGTTTAATAAGGATTCTAAAACTGTAAAACACTCACTAGTTTATTTCTCGCATTGCGGCCATTTTTTTAATTTTCGAAAAAAAAACAGTTTTTTAAGTGTTTTATTACTTTACTTAGAAGTTATTCTGATGTACCTGTGGCTTTCCACAAGGCCGTAACTCTTAATATTATAGCTAGAGGAGTACCAATAGACTGATTTAATCAGTGTGAGCGAGACAGATAGCTACTATTATTTGATTGAGATAGAGATATCTAATTAAAATGTGATAGTTGTTACTGACGTTATTAAATAAAGCAACAATAATTGAAAACCTTTGATTTATTACAATTACAACAGCATCAGGAATGAAAAAACATTCACAAGGCGTAGATTTTCTCTACATTTTTTGAACGTCTATAATTTTTAAAATACAAGACCTAGATTTTTTTTTATATTTTTCTGACAACTGTTATGACCTAGCCTGTTACCCGATTCCGGCTTGACGTCGACTTCTGGAACATCCTGTATATAGAAAACACCCGTACTCCGAAACAAACATTTGTGGATCACATAAATAATTTGTTTCGACCCGGAATCGAACCTGGGACCTCAGGGACGGCAGTCGCATACTCTTACCACTGCGCCACCGAGACAGTCAAAACACTTGTTTCTATGGTTACAACATAAGCATCCCTGAGTAAACTCATTTAATCAGCATGTAAACGGGTCACAAGGCTTACCATGGTTTGTTTACATGGGTACTGCTTCTTCATCTTTCACTTAACTTTTTGGCCTCTGTGAAGATAGCCAATAACTGTTGCCATAAGTGTTGGTGTTTTAATCGTACAGTTTATAACAGCGAATTTAAAATAATACACCAAAAATTCTACTTAAATATTAGTGTATTACTTTATTGAGAAAATAAAATTACAAAAATTGCAAAATAAAGAAACCAGTCGAGTGAACCCACCTTTTGTCTAATAAACTAGTGAAAATGAAAGTTTTGAAATGACAGCAGGATGGACTCATATTATTGATATGTGCGTAAAAGAGATAACAATATAACACAAAAGTTACATTTATTTACAATAAGAATTATAATATAGATAATTATATGGGTACGTATAATAATATATAATTTCAAAATACATATGGTTGGAATATATAAAGTTAAAATACCGAAAAGAATTTAAACTGGTTCTTGGTAGTAACAGTATTAATTAAAAAATTATAACCACTAACTATTATGAGTTCCGATGATAGTAATAAATATGTATGAATAAAAAAGTATGAAATGAACACAAATAGGTAGTAAGAAAAAGAATAGGATTAAAAATTTTATGTGAGCCAATATGGACCCCTTCAAACTATTATACTTTCTGATTTTATATATTTTGAACTTATACATTGTAAACTTATAGATTTTAAACTTATGTATTTATGATATTTATACAGGGTTACCTGGTAAGTCGTGCGAACCCCGTTCAGGGGTGGTAGTTCCCACCATTTCTGAGAAATTTCACCTTGGACCCCTGCCCCCCAACCTAACCCTTTTCAAGTTTAAGGCTTTGAAGGTTTTTTTGAAAAAATGCCGATTTGTTGTCTACTGGCCTATCTTTTTCGTTTATTTTTGTACTAATTTTTATTTTTATATGATTTTTGTGTAGCAGATTAGTTTCTTCATCATTATGAAAAATAAAATTAGAGTTACCTCAACTAAATGGGTCGTGGATAGAAGATTGATAGTTATAGCATCAATAAAAAATCAGTACAAATCAAACTTCAACCAGCAATAGTAAAAAAAAACCTATGACACCTAGGCTGCAGATACGCTTTAAAATATTAACGTTTCATTAGCTATTCAACAAGGTATAACAAGCTAGGCTACTATTGAAGGTCTTGGATAAAAACTTTGATAAAAGCTACCCAGGTAGTAGTAACAACAAAAGCATTCCGTTAGGTACTGCCTCTATTGTCCTCCAAGGGTTGACCCGGCTTGTAAACTGGACTCTGATTTGTGCTTGTGATTTGGAACTGTTGAAGATGGTGATCTTCACGAACGAGAAATATGCTGTCCATAAAAATCCACCACGGATTTTTATGGACTTTCATGCCCGCTTTGTATTTGTACCTAAACAGATTTTTACAAGGCTCAAATCTGGGACTTCAATTATTATTAACTGCATGCATACCTATGTACTTACAATACAACTGCGCATTGTTGTTTGTGAATTGTTTTATTATTTATATTTCAAAGACTAAGTAGGTACGTTAAACTACGCGTTGCTATTCGGGCCGAGTTCAGAGCGGTCAAAAGGTTTAGGTAACCCACATAGTCACATAACTTGTAATTCTACAGTGTCATAAAACCAAGAGGCCTCGTACGTGGCTCTTTGTACACTTTCATAGTACATGAGTAAACATAAGCTGATAAGAGTTGGCGCACGAATATCCTTTTATCACTCTTATGCTGGGTGGAGATACTCTAGGTACTTACCAAATGAATTTGTAGGTACCTTCTTTAAACTTCCGCATTTCTTATATAAGTGAAAACTAACTTGAACGGTACGGTCCATTAAAGTTTTTTCACTAATTCTTTGACGTCTAGCAGCTGTATAGTATACAATTTGTATGGTAACGAACACACACACATTGACCACGCTGTCTTACGCGTCACCGCGCCAGATTCGCGTGTTCCCATGCTATCCCACGCGTACGACGCTGTCACACACGTTTAAGGTGTCATAGCGCGTAGATAATGTAAACGTCAGACGTCGTAAGACGTAGGCCCTGTGTGTTGCTGTTTCCCACGTCGCCGTCGCGTGCATACGTCGTAAATGAAGGACCAGTGTGTTTTAAGCTTTATTCGTACTCCCCTTGTACCCCATCAGCACGCACTGTTCACGAGATTCTCGCTTTGTTTCAACCGTCCACCGTTTCAATCGTACCCAGTCTACCCTATGGGACGGGGCATCAGTAATTCAGTGCTCTTCTTAATAGTGTTCTTTTACATACACATATGACGCCCATATCCCCGAAGGGGTAGGCAGAGGTGCATTACATACCTACAATTTGCCAGTATATTTAGTCCCAGTAGTAATAGGGGGCAAGCCTATTGCCGTTATCGCAGATTTATAATGGGTTACGTCCAAAATGGCCGAATGAATTTAATAAAAAGTAGCAGCTATATTGTAATTTTGATAAAAAAATTAAATCCGTTGCCTTGCGATGAAATGTTGATTAAAGGCAACAAAATCCTCGCCTCACCACCCGCGCCCCTGGGTTAAAGTGTCGCAAAGAGGGTCCCGGACAGCCGAATTTCCGAGTGATTTTTGTATGGGCCAAACACTTATAAAATTTTCACGACTTCACCTAATGTCGCAAAGAGGGTCTCGGACATAGCCAAAATTTCGAGTGATTTTTGTATGGGACAGGGACCGATTTTTCTCGCCCTATTGGGGGAGGTGCGGGGGTTGTCGAGGATGACCTTAGAAAATCAGTATGGTTAACACCCCGACTCAGAGTACCTTTTTTTAAACCACCCAGAAATAGGAGGATTGGATTGGATGTTAATGATAATACTGAAACCACAACGAAACTGTGTGACGTCTGCGCCGCGCTAGCGCACTGCAAAGGAAACGTTGCGACAACGCGATGCACGCGTCGCGTTGTCGCAACGTTTCAACGTGGGGTATTTGTTTACCGATAATGTTCTTCGATACTTCGATAACATGCAATTATTTTCTCGACATATGTAGGTATTTATCTAGGTTCTTTCCTACTATCAGTAAGTGTCACCTTGGCTTTAATAACTACACGTGCTAGCACAGATACCTACTGAATACAAAGAGGTACGATACGATTTCAAGCCTCTCTTTTTAGTGTTCCGTAGTTCGTCTCGGAACCCTTAAAGTTTCGTCATGTCCGCCCATCCGTCTGTCCTTGGCTTTTCTCCTAAACGGCTAGTGCTAAAAAGATGAAACTTTGCATGAATATGTATTTATATTTTTAAAAGGATTCCAAAAAGGAGGAGGTTCTCTGTTCTCATTAGTTTTTATATTTGTTACCTCATATCTAAGAGCTGGGCGAACTGATATTTGCATTTTTTTTAAATTGCAAATATCAGACATACTTATTATTGTTAAATTATTATTTGATATTGTAAGGTATGGGTACTTTGAGATTATGTGGCACCTTTAACTAGTATTTGACTTTTTTTGTGAATAACAGAGATTCATAATTTGTAAGTTCACTTGGTCCACACATGGTCACGTACTGCCCTTGCCCTCTTTTTATTGTTGTAACAAAATCATTGTATTTACTGGCGAATAAAAAGAGTGGCCGTGAGTTTTTCTTGCCAGGTTCTTTCCTCACAGGCTCTACCTATTGCCTTGCGAATCTGGCGGTAAATGTAAATGTAAGCATTTTCTTTTTTTGACGTTCATAAGTGTTACTTTGTGACCTACATGAATAAAGATATTTTGATTTTGATTTTAAAATAGGTAAAGTTATGGACCCTGCCGGGCAAAGCATAATGTTTGTCTGGAGAGAGGAGGAATTTTATTTATTAATTACTCAAAATTTTATTTCATTTAAGGTTTTTGTTGGATATTTTTATGGATTATACATGGGGCTGTAAAAGTTTTGCACTTCTAGCTAATCAGAACTATTTGAAATTCGAATGTTATATTTTTTTAAACGTTGCAACCTTCTTAGTAATAAAAAAAACAATTGGCGGGAAATCATTTGTCAATTGTTTTTTATCACACATCAAAGTTCTACGTATGCAACGAAAATGGAATTAAGTCGAAAATATTTTAGAGCGATGATTTTTTATGATTTTAAAAGTTCTCTTTTCTCCGCAAGACTGTGCCGCTCGTCTTCAAAATGCTTTTGGCAGAGAAGCACCTTGTTTGATCACCGCGAGGCGATGGTTTGCTGAATTTGAGAGAGGTCGAGTTTCTTTACATGACGAATTTCGTGAATGGCGACCTTCAACTGCCGTCAACGAAAATAATGTGGCTACTGTTAAGCGGTTAATTGAAGAAAACCCGCGGACACCTATCGCGATTACCTATGAGACAATTCGAGGACTATTTGGGATTGGTATGAGTCAAATCCAGAAAATTTTACACGAAGAATTGAAAGTTCGGATACTTTGTTGTCGTTGGATCCCTCATGAACTGACAGCGGAGCAGAAGCGAGCTCGCGTGGAATGGTGCTCACAGATGCTACTGAAGTACGACCACGGACATTCTAATGCTGTTTATGACATTGTCACAGGAGACGAAAGGTGGATTTATTGTTTTGTACCCGAAAAAACACAGCAATCTTGTGAATGGGTGTTTGAAAATGAGAACAAGTCAACAAAAGTGAGGCAGGCGAGAAACGTTGGTAAAAAAACGATGGCGTTTTTTTCTCAGGTACGGGTCCCATCTGTACAATTCCACTTGAAGATCAAAAGAGTGTTAATGCCGAGTGGTATTCTACCATTTGTTTACCCAGGGTGTTAGAAAAAGTTCGCGAAAGACGACCCAAAAGCCGCGTTCTCCTACAACATGACAACGCTTCTTCACACACGGCCAACAAAACAAAGTCATTTTTAGCTTCCGAAAAAGTACAACTCGTCACCCATCCTGCGCATAGCCCCGATCTAGCACCCTGTGATTTCTGTATTTTCCCCAAAATCAAAGATTTGATGAGAGGTTTCACTTTTACCAACTCCGAAGAGGCAGTGATAGCGTTCAATCAGCACGTAGAAAACATGCCTTCAGAACTGTGGTCGTCCTGTTTAAAAAAATGGTTTGATCGCATGAAAAAATGTTTGAAATGTAAAGGAGAGTATTTTGAAAAGCAATAAACATAATATTTTGGTTTTAACATGTTGTTTTTTTAAGTTACGCAAAACTTATAGTGTGACCTACGTACCTAATACGTTTGTTACAATCTCTCAATGGGGTACCGAGAACCTGGTCGAGTTCAATGCCCGCAAAACACAGGCGTGTGCATTTACAGCGAAGAAATCCCCTTTCCTTCCCCTACCCTCTCTTCAGAATGCATTATTACCAATGAAGGACAACCTTGACATCCTTGGCATAGACGTTCGTCGAGAGCTCAATAATAAAAACTACCTACATCGAAAGATGTATAGGGCTAGCTTCGCGGAAACTAGGAATACTGAATAAGGTAACGCGATTCTTTACACCGCACCAGAGGTGTCTGCTGTACAAGACGCAAATTAGACCCTGCGTCGAATACTGCTCTCACCGGCTTGGACGGCTTCGCGAAGTATTTGCTGGACGCTCTCGACACTATGCAGCGACGGGCTATCCGTATTATAGGTTGTCCGGAGGTAACGGGAAGCATTGAGGCGCTAGTTCAGCGCCGATCAATAGCTTCCTTGGCCGCATTCTACCGTATTTACCACGGCGAGTGTTCTGAAGAGCTCTTCAATCTGATCCCACCCTCTTCCTTCCGATCCCGAACAACGCGTGCCTGGCAGAGATGCCACTCCCACACAGTGGATAGCATGTTCGCGAGAACCGAGCGTTTTAAACGTTCGTTTCTCTGCGGAACGATAGTGGCCTGGAACGCCCTGCCTGTGCACGTGTTTCCTCCCACATATAATCCTGGGTTCTTTAAGCGGAGCGTGAAGAGGCACATCAGTAGGTCGTCAAGTTGAGGACCACTCTCTATAGTATTATGTGCTGTGAGAGTGGCCCACAATCGCTAGACGTCGTCACGACTTACCACCAGGCGGGAGGCGTCAATTTGGCGAACCCAATATGAAAAAAAACTCGGTAACTTGTATAGCAAATTAGGATATACCTATATATATTTATCTCATAGTGAACAAAGGGCGATTGCAATTTTGATTGCATCAAAATATACTAATTGCACAGCAAAACCTACTAAAGACTTATGGCAATCTGACTTGGATATATTATTATACGGACGGTAATGGACGCAAGAGCGGCCGCACAAAAAAAGCAGAAAATTTGACTTAGCCCTAAGGGGTCAAAAGATATTGGCCAAAACCTATTGCGTGGCGCAAGACACCGTACCTACTAGTAATAAATATAATAATAACTTAAAATCTATAAATACGCGATACGCGAGAGTTCTCATTATAAGGATTTATTTAGACATGAACCGACTATTACCTTATTAGACAAAACTATTAAGGGTTCCGACACGACTTCAACCGACTGTTGACATTCTAGAAATTGACGATTTTTTTTACAAGCTTTTATTTACTTTCACCTGTCCTCCCGATGTCGGTATGTAATCGAATCTAGCAAATTAAATACATAATTCAGAATATATTATTATGAATACTCGCAGTATTCAAAGTAAATGACAGCCGGACATATTATATTTTTTGAGAGGAAAACCGAGTACGGACGGAACTGACGAAACTATAAGGGTGAGATTAGAACTAAGGAACCCTAAAACGTGAATTTAAAAAAGTTCCGAATTTAACTGTAACTGACAGCTTTGAAACGCTGGCTCGATTTTGATGGGAATTTCACTGGCAGATAGCTAATGTAATAAGGTGTAACATAGGCTAGTGTTCCCGTGGGATTTGGGACCCATCAAACTATAATTCTCATGCTCGCGAAGCCGCGCGCGTCCTTTGTGGCTTTTTCAGTTAATATACGAGTACTAATAAAATATTTATGCTCTCACCTATGACTTATTAGAACTTAACTAGTTCTCTAAGCTCTCACAAAGGTGAGACTTCTAAAAATTAGACTGAGAATTCCTTAGAGATGAAACATATTTATTCAACGAGGTATTAAAACCAGGGTTCAAATGTAAATTGACCATAGCGACCGAAGGCTCAATTTCAACTTGCAGACTGGGGA
The DNA here is from genome assembly GCA_963556515.1 of Nudaria mundana. Classification (NCBI taxonomy): domain Eukaryota; kingdom Metazoa; phylum Arthropoda; class Insecta; order Lepidoptera; family Erebidae; genus Nudaria; species Nudaria mundana. The sequence continues at coordinate 24,755,406 of OY748287.1, forward strand.
GAATTTCTTTCGTCTCTACGGGTACCATCTACGGGTTCTGTCAGATCATGTTTGAGGCCGTATTTTTCAACCGATTTGCATGAAACTTTACACACACACTCCTTGCTTACAATGAATAACATTTGATGATATTTTTTGGATTGGATCACAAATGAAAGAGTAATAAAGAAAATTGAAGAAGAAATTTTATAAACAAAGCCGCTCCCGAAGTCTACGATTCACAGAACTACTAGTACCTGGGGCACACTAAAAGTTTTGCACTTCTAGCTAATCGGAACTATTTGAATTTCGAATGTTATATTTTTTTAAACGTTGCAACCTTCTTAGTAATAAAAAAAACAATTGGCGGGAAATCATTTGTCAATTGTTTTTTATCAAAGTTCACATCAAAGTTCTACGTATGCAACGAAAATGGAATTAAGTCGAAAAGATTTTAGAGCGATGATTTTTTATGATTTTAAAAGTTCTCTCTCTCCGCAAGACTGTGCCTCTCGTCTTCAAAATGCTTTTGGGAGAGAAGCACCTTGTTTGAGCACCGTGAGGCGATGGTTTGCTGAATTTGAGAGAGGTCTAGTTTCTTTACATGACGAATTTCGTGAAGGGCGGCCTTCAACTGCCGTCAACGAAAATAATGTGGCTACTGTTAAGCGGTTAATTGAAGAAAACCCGCGGATTACCTATGGGACAATTCGAGAACTATTGGGGATTGGTATGAGTCAAATCCAGAAAATTTTACACGAAGAATTGAAAGTTCGGAAACTTTGTTGTCGTTGGATCCCTCATGGACTGACAGCGGAGCAGAAGCGGGCTCGCGTGGAATGGTGCTCACAGATGCTACTGAAGTACGACCACGGACATTCTAATGCTGTTTATGACATTGTCACAGGAGACGAAACGTGGATTTATTGTTTAGAACCCGAAAAAAAACAGCAATCTTGTGAAAATGAGAACAAGCCAACAAAAGTGAGGCAGGCGAAAAACGTTGGTAAAAAAATGATCGCGGTTTTTTTCAGCTACGGGTCCCATCTGTACAGTTCCACTTGAAGATCAAAAGAGTGTTAATGCCGAGTGGTATTCTACCATTTGTTTACCCAGGGTGTTAAAAAAAGTTCGCGAAAGACGACCCAAAAGCCGCGTTCTCCTACATCATGACAACGTTTCTTCACACACGGCCAACAAAACAAAGTCATTTTTAGCTTCCGAAAAAGTACAACTCGTGACCCATCCTGCGCATAGCCCCGACCTAACACCCTGTGATTTCTGTGTTTTCCCCAAAATCAAAGATTTGATGAGAGGTTTCACTTTTACCAAATCCGAAGAGGCAGTGATATCGTTCAATCAGCACGTAGAAAACATGCCTTCAGATCTGTGGTCCTCCTGTTTTAAAAAAATGGTTCGATCGCATGAAAAAATCTTTAAAATGTAAAGGAGAGTATTTTGAAAAGCAATAAACATAAGATTTTGGTTTTAACATGTTGTTTTTTTAAGTTACGCAAAACTTATAGTGTGACCTACGTATACTAGTAAAATATGCTCTCACCTATGACTTATTAGAACTTAATTAGTTCTCTAAGCTCTCACAAAGGTGAGGCTGCTAAAAATTAGACTGAGAATTCCTTAGAGATGAAACGTATTTATTAAACGAGGTATTAAAACCAGGGTTCAAATGTAAATGGACATTCACTAGTTGACTGAGGGAGCGAAGCGACCGAAGGCTCCGTTTCAACTTGCAGACTGGGGATAATTTCTTTGGTCTGTACCCATCTACGGGTTCTGTCAGATCATGTTTGAGGCCGTATTTATCAACCGATTATCATTAAACTTTACACACACACTCCTTGCTTACAATGAATAACATTTGAATGATTTTTTTTTTTGGATTGGATGACAAATGAAAGAGTAATAAAGAAAATGGAAGAAGAAATTTTCTAAACAAAGCCGCTTCCGAAGTCTACGGTACAGAACCACTAGTATAGTATTCTTATATCTGTGGTACAGGCAAAAAAAATCAAAAGAAACACAATTAACTTTTTCAAGTTTTGTTAATTCTATACGTTACATGTTCCAAAAGTAAATGAATATAGGTAAGTACTTAAGTTGAACAGACACTAAATTATCATGACATTGTAATTTTAATGGAATAAGGTGTAGGATTCGTTAAGTAATTGGTTTTTAATCAAAGTTAACCTTGGATACCTTCATGGTCAGTTATGGTCTGTGAATAATCGAATACCGTATCATTGCTAAATTAGACTTCCCATAAAATATAATCTAGACTATCTAGGTACTGATTTAGCAGTGATACGGTACAAGAAGGCAAATATATAGAGTATTATTATAAAGTGTGGGCTAGAGAAAGGAACTTCTACGTAGAATAAGGTTTAGAAGTAGGTACATTTTTGCGAGAGCTATCTTTCTGAGAGCTGATATTATGTTAAGCAGTTCACAGTCTCGAAGAGGCTACACAGGTGGTCAAAGTCAGGGGGGCGCCACTGAAAATACCTTTTGGAGTGTATCAGAGACGCCCGTAGCAATGGACATGGGAGCGGCGGCGGCGGCGGTCTCGCAGAATTAAAAAAAAGCCAATCAAAGTTCAGCTTAACTATGAGTGATGATGACCTCACCATAAATACTGGAGTGCCACAGGGCAGTATCGTGGAACCCACACTACCTTAATTAATGATATGTGTCAATTTGAACTGACTAACGACCGAAATATTACATACACGGAAGATTTGTATGTATGAATCGAATTAAATTTCCCGACCGATTTCCAAAATTCATAATTCTTCTTCACCAGCAGACTGTTGATCATCTGTTGATAGATGGATGAGGGTCTAGCTTTTTTATTTGACTGTACTCACATCTTTAATAGTATAATAGTGTCCGAATCATAGATATAGTATGTAGATGTAGTATCAGGCCTAATGTCACTCGCCTAACAACCGCAAAAAATACGTGACGTCAGCGACAACTTGAAGTTGTAAATCAGTAAGGGATGTCTCTTGTTTGTGACACGGCATTGACCATAGAGTTGATATTGATTAACGTCAAAGTTATTGGTCAAATTATGCTGGTATATATTTTACTTTACTGGACAACCCTAAAGTTCGAATTATGTTCTCTGTAAACAAAAGAACGTGCTTTATTTAACGTCGGAGTGCAAGTTTTGTATTCCCTTTTCTGTGGTAGTATGTAGTTAAGGGAGCGAAGCGAGCGGAATCCCAAGTCCGAATTGTCAGTGAAAAAGTCTTAATTCAAATGTGTCAATTCGGACACAGTGTCTGAAACTCTTGTGTCCGTAACGTCAGCGACTATAGCAAACAGTTAGTTATAGTTGCTTGGAAACCACAATAGGCTCGTCCCCTATTACGTGAGACGAACAGTGTCTGGCTGAATGTGGGCAGAATGATCGCATCTGCCTACATCATGTCGTGTGTGTGTGTGTGTGTGTGTTACACTGTAATTATATAATTACTATCAGTATTCAATACCATTCGTAGTTTGTAAGTAACCTTACAATTACAAAAGAAAATACTAGTTTCGTATTATTTATGCTACCTTGACATTTTATGAGTTTCTTACCGTACTGTCGAAATCAGGGGTGATTGTGGGTCCAAGTGTTACATGTCCTTGCATTGTTAGTGTTTAAATTAAATATTAGTAATTGTAATATAATATAAACACTATCTTTTGAAACAAATTTTTAAACTTTCGCGTTTCATAATTTAGTTTATAAGTGGATCCACAGATGTAAGAAAACTATACGAGTATCAGTATCTTCGTATACTAGTATAAATATACCTAGTGTACCAGTATCAAATCATAACTTATTAACAGGAAAATAAAACGAAATTATGGCAACGATCTGACGTCAGCCAGACTACGGTCGATGCAACCCAGGGTCGAAACGTAATACTTTTATTTATTTACAACTATCATTATAGGTGATACCTAATACGATAGTGCAGTAACCATAATATACTAACACTAAATAGGTACCTATTACATTGCTAACACACAACAAAACAAAATAATAATAACACATTTACTAACCAAAATAAAATAAGCAAGTAAAATAAACAAAACAAACACTACTTCCACATTATAACCATTATATAGACTAACACTAAACAATTGCACAGATACTATATTTATTTACTGCTACTGAGCAACATAAGCACCCAATACCAAATAACTGTAATACCTCAGAATACAGAATCTGTATTCTGAGGCATTTACTTACTTTAACATACCTACCCACGACAGGATCCTTCCCAGTCGGCAATAACGCGGAGAACGTTTTACAAGAACTTTTGCCTATTGACTATTTTAAATTCCTGTAAAAATCTAATATAATAATAATAAAAAATGTAATAGTCCTAGACGCCCAGGACTTTAATTGGCTGTGCCATAGCAGCTAGCACTTAAGATTTTGTTGCCTTTCATCAACATTTCATAGTAAGGCATAGCTGTTACTTTTTATTTTACTTTTTATGACATAACCCATTATAAATGTACCCGGTGACTTTAATAGACTTGCCCCCTATTGCATGGGACTAAAAGTACTGGCAAACTGTGGGTGTGTAATGCACCTTTGCCTATCCCTTCGGGGATATTGGCGTGATATGTGTGTGTGTGTGTGTGTAAAAACCTAATGACTACGGTCTTAGATCAAAAATACCACTACGGTAAATCAAACGGCGTGAATGTAGTCGACCAGGATAACGAAGTACCTACTGGTACTGGAATTGCAACCCAACCAAAATGTCAGGGAAGTTTATCGGGACCTTTGATTATTAACCTATCTATGAAGGGTACATCCACTTATCACCTCTTCAAGAATAACCTGAAAACCTTGCACACGGATCCTAATTCCATTTTCTATAATACACACACACATATCACGCCTACTTACTCGAAGGAGTTGGCAGAGGTGCATTACACACCCACAATTTGCCAGTATTTTTAGTCACACGTATCACGCAAGCCTATTGCCATCACGGGGCACACATATAATGGGTTATGTGCAAAATGGCCGAATGATTTTAATAAAAAGTAGCAGCTATAATGTAATTTGTAAAAGATTTGAAACAACAAAATCTTACGTGCCAGCCGCTATGATGGCTATTTTCTAAAATCCACATTTAAATAAGAATTTATTTACACAAAAGAACGGCGGATGCAGGTGATTACGTTTTTAAGACGATTTGGGCGAAGGAAGACATTTTGGGCTTAATAGAAGTCCTTGTAGACCTTGTACCTAAATACTTTTTTAAACTTTCGCGTTTTGTATACATTATAAACTTAAGACAAACGTGTATTTTACGCGATTATTGAGATATGTACACATTCCTCTTTATTACGGCTCTTGTAACAGGGTCGAAACGACGGGTAATAAAGAGGTATGTATATTTCTCAATAATCGCGTAAAAGACCCGTTTGTCTTAAGTTTATAATATGAAGTTTTGCTCGGACTGTAAAGATTCTATTTAGTTGTATAATGGTATGTATGTACTAAACATCTTTCCTGGCTATTGGGATTTTGGTTTGAATTACAGAGTGGTTAGGGATACTTTTATAGTTACGATCTCCACACTGAGTCCCTATCGGACAGTTAGAACATGTCGGACTATCTTCGTAAATAGGAAATCCATCTATATTCCCAGCGGGACCGTAATTGCGTTGAGACCCTGCGTTGAATACTGCTCTCACCTCTGGGACGGCTCCGCGAAGTATTTGCTGGACGCACTCGACGCTATGCAGCGACGCGCTGTTCGCATTATAGACTGTCCGGAGGTAACGGGAAGCCTTGAGCCGCTAGCCCAGCGCCGAACAATTGCTTCCTTGGCCGCGTTCTACCGTATTTACCACGGTGAGTGTTCTGAAGAGCTCTTCAACCTGATCCCACCCTCTCCCTTCCGATCCCGAACAACGCGTGCCGGGCAGAGATGTCACCCTCATACCGTGGAAACCGTCTTCGCGAGAACCGAGCGTTTTAAACGATCGTTTCTCTGCCGAACGATGGTGGCTTGGAACGCCCTGCCTGCGCACGTGTTTCCTCCAACATATAACCCTGGGCTCTTTAAGCGAAGCGTGAAGAGGCACATTACAGGGTCGTCAAGTTGAGGGCCACTCTCTATAGTATTCCTGTGTACTGTGAGAGTCGCCCTCAATTGCCAGACGTCGCCTCAGCTTACCATCAGGCGAGTGGCGTCAATTTGTCGACCTAAATATAAAAAAAAAAAAAAAATAAAAAATTGCAAAAAGTGTACGCTAAGATTTTGGACTCCTTACGCTTATATTCTTTCTCTTGTCTAACAATTCCACGATGCAAGGGTGAATCTCCAAACTCGGCAATAGGCTTGCCCCATATTAAGTGGTATTCGTAAATGTATTTTATAAAATTAATTTGAATGAAACACTTAAGTAACACATTGCCTGAATTGAATTTCAGAGTTGCTGAATATTAGCTCACGGCCGATGTTATAAGTATTTCCGTAAAGTGCGTTGAGTTAAAATTAGGGATTGATATTTGTTAGTTGATTACGCGTAAACTGTCGAGCAGATTTGGATAAGAATTAACACACAGATAAGTAGACCATTTCATAAATAGATACTTACCTAAATAGTACTTTTATCCCATTAATTCAGTGGAAAACTCAAAAACCTCAATCTAAAACCTTCGCATTGTTCCGTTTTTTATTTCGGTCTTCAAGAACATTACGAATATAGGAAATTTACTGCAAACACTACGTCTTGTGTACGTTAGGTTACTACGAACATTTCTAATGAGTAGATAACTATGCAGATTATAGAAAGCTTACCTTTTTAAATTGTTGTATTCAACATGCACATTAATTCAAACACATGAATTTCACAAATTAACTCACTCACTTTTATTTACGAATTATATTTCTTATCACTTTTCGTTGTTACAGCAATTTCACCTTTATCACGTGTTGCGGAGGTAGCGTTTTTAAAAAGCGGGAGGTTTCTTAACGCGTTTAGAGAAAGACGCGGGTGCGCAAGGCCGCTGCTGGCGCGCAGATGACTTGGTCACACTTCAGTCTTATCACGAGCCTTAAGACTGTGTAAATAGGCCTTCGGTATATTTATAACACATGTCGTGACGTGACGCCTGCTTCATTAATAAAGTAACATTGTATTTTATTATATTAAAAGTAAACATTTAAAAGCTCAACACGGGTCACACAACAAATACCATTCCTAATTTGTTTCCGGCTTGATTTTAATGTGATCAATAAGAATTACCTTTTAAAGAAATAATTGCTTTGTAAAGTTACAAAATGTAAATATACTTTAAGTATATATAATTAAGTATACTTTAATTTGTATGTTAATTTTTATTTTGTAATTTACTTTTATGCTCGGTATTGTCTTTGTTTATTAAATGAATCAGAAACATCCTACAAGACTTTACAATTAGCTTGTTTGTATATTGAAATTGTATACAGCATTTCTATGCGCTTGAATAACATCTTTGTATGAAAAAGTGTAGTGTGACCATGTTTTTTACTCGTTAAGGAAACTCGCCGATTATGTATGAGTAGTGAGTTATTGGGCATTCTACCCCACCTTAGTTCCATCGGTTATCTTCGATAACCTCAGTCACGGTGGGGTAGAATGCCCAATAACTCTGTGGGGTAGAATGCCCAATAACTCTGTGGGGTAGAATGCCCAATAACTCTTTGTAAAATAATTTACCTAAGCCAACGTTCCACATTTTAATGCCGTTCAATACACTACCGTTACGTCAATGGTTAACCAATTTCACTTGCTAGATGATTGCTTTCGTACAGCAAACTAACCCGATGCATGTTTGTTAACATGAACACGTTAAGATCACATTTTTAAAATAGATAAAGGTGGGACAGAATGCCCAATATCACTTTGGATTGGGAAATAACGTAACTAAACGAATATTCCACATTAATATCATTTGAGCACGCTGTCCCACTGTTCGTACGTTCGCTGAAGCTCCTTACTACTACTTGTAGTTATAAATATTTATGTTATAAATTCATCTTTTCATTACGAGTCCATCAGTATTACATAGCAAACATGAAATTCGTTAAACAAACACAATCGTTACAGGTCAATACAATCTGTGACGATTTGACAAAAAACAAGTTACGCCATGGAGAATTATTACCGAATACAGTACGTTGCATCATTTGCGGACCATCAAATTGTGGAAAAACTAACTTATTAATTGGTCTTCTATTGCATGAAAATGGATTGACATTTCAGAATGTTTATGTATATTCTAAAACTCTCCATCAACCAAAGTACATCTTTTTAGAAAAAGTTTTACAACGAGTACCAGGTATCACTCTCCAGAAATACCAAGCAAATGATGACGTTTTGAAGGTTACAGATGCGAAACCTAATTCTGTGATTATTTTTGACGATGTAGCATGTGAAAATCAAAGTAATATGCGTGATTATTTTGCAATGGGAAGACATAAATTGATTGACAGTTTTTATTTAAATCAAACTTATACCAAAATACCTAAACAACTTGTAAGAGATAATGCTAACTTAATTGTGCTTTTTAAGCAAGATGAAGTTAACTTGAAACATGTTTACGAAGAACATGTTAACACCGATATGACATGGTTGAAATTTCGAGAAATGTGTTCCCTAATATGGAAAGAGCCTTTTGATTATGTGGTAATTAATAAAGATTATAGTTATTTAAACTGCCATGGTCGTTATTATTATAAACTTTGGAAATGTATTCGGGATATTTACCAGGTCACGGAGGAACTGAGTTCCTCCGTGACCATGGCGCTTGCAATAGTGCCGAAATATCGGAAACTCGACAACAAAATAATAATACATGGTAAATATCCCGAATACATTTCCAAAGTTTATATTAATAAAGATTGTTCGAAAAACAACGGTTGCTATAGAAAAACGTTTGACACTTTTGTATTATTAGATGAAATTTGAATATTTAAGTAGACTGCAGTCACGTTATTGTTATTCTTTAATTGGTTCTTATCCGATTACCACCTATTTTACATAATGGATAAATCATTGAAAAAACAAATTGTTGATGCGACACAAGCTGTCAGGAAAAAAATACGTAAAATGAAGGATTAAGAAGATAATAATAGACATGCTCTTGATACAGTTTTTAAGCCTGTAACAGAATCTCTCAATTTAATAGCCAACACTAATAACCACTTAGCTCTAACAAAAAAGGAGGAAAAAGGAGAACCCCAAGAACCACAAGACCAAGATATGAAAGAAACAGATGAAAGCAGTAATGATAGTAACGAATCGGAACCCTCATCAGACTCTTCATTTCAGTCATTAGTCGATACTAATCCAGATGTATCATCTTCACAAGTACTATCGGATGTACCATTTGGTATAAGAAATAACCGTGGACAGTTAATGTTAGGTTCCTCTGGCATAACGATTGGAGATCAAGTTATTACTGTAGCCGGACACAAGTACGAAAGTACACCTGGGTTGCGAGAGTTACTGTTAAAAAGAGACATTGATCTGAGCTTGGTTAATGACTATGACAAGCAAAATTATAAGGCAATGTTACTTGTAACGAATGCACATCGTCGTGATTTCGATTCAAAAAAACCAATTAAAAGTAATAAAGGACAAAAATATTTGCAAGTTATTAAACCACTTTTCGAACAAGAAAGTAAAAGTCCAAGTTGTAGACAGAAAGTAGGAAAAGGATTACCTTTAACAAAAATATGGAAAAAAAATACAGATTTTGTATATTGGGATGATCCCAATGAATTGGTTGATAGATTAAAATTATTAATTGCTTCTCGAGATGCTGGTAACACAGGAATAGACAATGAAATAATATCTATCATTGAAGAACTACGTGAAAGCAAAATCATCAAATAAATAAATCTACTAATATTATATGTTTATCATTTTACTATATACCGTTCAACATAATACACCTTTAATATGAATGTAGACAAATTTGGTCATTATATTCATAAGCGAATGCGTATATCGGAAATACTGGATTTTAATGATAACGCATTAATAAAATCTGATCGTGGAGATTATGACTTGAAGACATCGAGGTTAAAAGGTGTCAAACCTCCTCAAGACGCAGATGATGCAGTAAATAAAACATATGTAGATGAATTGAAAGGTGTACTAATGAATGACTTACAAAAATTGCAAAGTTCTATTCCAAATAGTGTTCAAAACCACATAGAGAAAGCTTTAAAAACAATAATGTCTGAGATAGTGACTCATTTGGAAAACAAATTTTACACAAGAAACGCAGTTGATAGACTAATTCAAGACGCAATTCAATCTATATTAGAAGATCGAAAAACATAGACCTTAAAGTTTATCAAAATGGCGAAACAACAAATCGTCAATGAAATACATAAAGCAGCACGAAAAAATTTTCCTCGACGATCTGTAATTTTAAAAAGTATTGATGATTTGTGGCAAGCAGATTTAGTTGATATGCAAAACCTAAAAACCTTTAATAAAGGATATAACTATATTTTAATAGTTATTGACTGCTTCTCAAAGTACGTTTGGGTGGAACCACTAAAAACTAAATCCAAACATGATGTCTCTCATGCATTTGAAAAATTACTTTCTACTAATCATAGGATACCAACTCATCTGCAAACTGATAGGGGTACTGAGTTCTATAATTCTACATTTCAAAAGCTTTTACAGAACTATAATATTAATCACTACTCAACATTTTCAACCAAAAAGGCTTCAATTGTTGAACGAGTTATTAAAACGCTTAAAAATAAATTGTACAAATACTTTAGCTTGAACGGACACTATAAGTGGATAGATGGTGGCTTGAACGATGTTATGAAGACATATAACAACACAAAACATCGTATTATTAAATTTGCACCTGTTAATGTCAATAAGTTTAATGAAACGGACATTAAAAATAATATTGCAAATTCCATGATAAAGGTAACCCAAAAATGTCGTCCTAAGTTTATAATTGGTGACAAAGTTCGAATTAGTAAGTACAAACATATATTTGAGAAAGGATACACTCCTAACTGGTCAACAGAATTATTTACTATAAAAAAGATAAATAACACTGTACCAATAACATATCGCATCGAAGATAATCAAAAACAAGTCATATTAGGAACTTTTTACGAACAAGAGCTTCAAAAGTCGTCCTGCCCTGGTGTCTATTTGATAGAAAAGGTATTAAAAAAGAAAGGAAACAAACTGTTTGTAAAATGGTTGGGTTTAAATAACAAAGAGAACAGTTGGATTGATAAGACTGCAATAGTGGAATAAGTTAATTATATAAGTGATATATAATTTTAAAGTTTATTCATTATTCTTTAGACGATGCAAGGTGGTGGACTAATAAACAGTATCATTAATCATTTACCATTCGAACTTCACATACCCGGTTATAACTATTGTGGACCAGGAACAAAGCTTTCAAAACGATTACTACGTGGTGATAAAGGTGTAAACAAGTTAGACGAAACTTGTATGCATCACGATATCGCATACGCAAACTACATAGACTTGCCTAACCGTCAAAAAGCCGACTTACGTCTTATAGATATGACTAAACAAAGACTTAAAGCAAAAGATGCTCGAATAGGGGAAAAGATTAGTTCGTGGATAGTAAACAAAATTATGAAAGCTAAATTGAAGTCTGGTGCTGGTGTTAAGACCTTTAATAACTTTGTTAGGAAAATACAAAGAAAAATCAAAAAACTCTCGCCTAAAGATAATAAGTCACTAATAAATATAGCTTATATGGTTGCTAGAAAATTAGTTCCATGCATTCCAAAAGTTCGCGTACCTCGAATGATACCTATACCAAAAACTGGAGGCATTCTACCTTTAATCCCAATTTTTGCTGGTTTGTCTGCTTTAGGAGCATTAGCTGGTGGTGCAGCTGGTATTGCTAAAACAGTGAATGATTATAAAGACGGTCAGAAAAAATTACAAGAAACTGAACGTCATAATAAAACTATGGAGGCTATAGCAATAGGTAAAGGTTTATACATTAAACCACATAAGCAAGGTCAGGGATTGTTTATAAAACCATTAAAAAACTAATTGATCAGCTACCTAATCGCGCTTTAACTAATATCGATATTCAGAAGTATGCCTATTGTATTCCTTACTTTCGGGGAGTTTACATGAAGGATCAGTTACCAAAAACACCTAAACGAATTGAATGTGGTATAGTTAACCTAGATAATTCAAAAAATGATGGAACGCATTGGGTAGCTTATGTTAAAATAAATAATTATTGTGAATATTTTGATAGCTTTGGCGATTTAAAACCGCCAAGAGAATTAATCCTATATTTTAAGAACTGTGATGTTTATTATAACTTTAGTAGATATTGTTACGAGCCGGGGTTCTACGGAATGGAAAATGCCGATCAAACTACCACAAAACACTTTATTTATTACACCACTAATTTACACTTCACTATAAAGCTTCACTAAACACTTTTAATCGCACTTGAACTCGCAGGTATAACTCGTATTATCGCTCTGGAAATACTGATGATCCGCCACCGAAGTGCTCCGCCTTTATAGTGCGGTCATTACTCTAGATTACTCTGGAATTTTCACGGAAGAAATATCGCGAACATTCCACACCTTCGAGATGCTTCTAGATAACACGTTACATAGAAGTACCTTGACAGATCATTCCCGAAAGACGTTACGTAGTAGTACTGCGATTTGCTACTAGATGGCGCCGAGTTTGGTAGTCTTATTACTCGCTACGAGATGGCGTTACACTGCCCCCTCCTAAGACATGCTCGTCCCGAGCATTATCAGGCCCATAATATTGCGCCAATCGATCCACATGAACTATCTTTGGCGCACTTCTTGGAATCTTCCGTATTCGGTAAGTGACATCGTTAATCTTGGTCACAACTCGGTATGGTCCATCCCATTTAGCTTGCAGCTTAGGAGACTTCCCTTTACTGCGGACTGGGTTATGTAACCACACTAACGAACCTTCATCGAAGCTCTTATTGTTTGTCTTTCGGTCGTAACGGGTCTTCATCTTTTCAGACATTTGTTGACCTGATTGTCTGACATGCTCATAAATGTCATTCATCCTGCTGCGCAAGTCATTCGCATAATCAGTGATATTGCGTGGAGCGTCAGGTGGTATACCGGTTAGTAAGTCGGCAGGCAACCGTAATTCTCTTCCAAAGTTCGCATAAGCTGGTGTCACTGACGTGCTTTCGTGAACCGCACTTCGGTAAGACAAAAGAAACGGTTGGATGTGCTTGTCCCAATCTTTTTGCCTGCTTTCCACAACTTTTGCCAGATATCTCTCCAATGTCTGATTAAATCGCTCCACCATTCCATCTGACTGCGGGTGGTAAGAGGTCGTTCTGGTTTTGTGAGTACCCATGACCCGACACATTTCCTGGAACACCTGAGATTCAAAATTTCTTCCTTGATCGCTATGGATTTCTAGAGGCACCCCGAAACGACAGAAGACTTCGTGAACTAATTTATCTGCGACCGTAGTAGCTTCTTGATTAGGTATAGCGAAGACTTCTGGCCACTTCGTGAAATAATCCATCACAACCATGAAGTACTTGTTTCCGCTTTCACTTTCAGGAAACGGTCCCGCAACATCTAGGGCTATCCTTTCCCATGGTGCCCCAACGTTATACAGTTTCAGTGCACCTCTGCTCCGTGTATGAGGTCCTTTCACAGCAGCACAACTCGTACATTTGCGACACCAGTCCTCAACGTCGTCGCGACAGTGGATCCAGTAAAACCGCTCACGTATCTTCAACAGAGTCCTTTTTACTCCCATATGGCCCCCTGAACATCCATTATGGTAGAGCTGTAGCACATCTGGGACCTTAATTTTAGGGACGACCATTTGCAAATGACAGCTGTCTCCTCGAGCATTTTCCCATTTGCGGCACAAGACTCCATCCTGAATAACTAAACTGTCCCATTGCGCCCAATAACTTTTTGTGATTGAACTCATTGAAGCGACGTCACTCCACATGGGTTTAGGAGCACTTGCTTTAATCCACTCAAATATTGGCTTGATGTCTGCGTCGTCCTGTTGAGCATGTTGTAGGCTTTCTTTCCATTCGTCGCTCAGATCCGTTTTAAGCATCTTCACAGGTATGGCTTCCTTTATCTCCTGTTTGGCACAGTGCTTACAGTCTTCAGGGCAAGGTCTTCTTGACAATGCGTCTGCGTTGCCATGGGATCTCCCACTGCGATGTTCGATTACAAAGTCATATTCCTGTAATAGCTCAATCCATCTGGCGACTTGTCCTTCTGGATTCTTAAATTGTAATAGCCACTTCAATGCAGCATGGTCGGTACGTATAAGGAATTTTCGCCCTAGTAAATATTTGCTGAAATGCTGCAATGTCTTCACCACGGCGAGTAATTCTCTCCTCGTGACGCAATAATTCCTTTCAGGTTTCGATAAGGATTTGCTGAAGTAGGCTATAACAACCTCTCGATCTCCTTTCCTTTGAGATAACACACCTCCGAGTCCGATATCACTTGCGTCTGTGTCAACTATAAATTCATTTTCCGCATCAGGATAACCCAAAATAGGTGTATTGCACAGACGATTCTTTAGCTCCTGGAATGCGATGCCGCAGCTTCCGTCCCAACAGAATTGTCGCTTCTCCTCCGTGAGCTTGTGTAAGGGCTTGGCAATATCCGCAAAGTTCTGGACGAATCGCCGGTAGTATGAGCACAAACCCAAAAATGCTCTGACCTGCGTCTTATCCTTTGGAACCGGCCAATCCTTGACGGCGATGATTTTCTCTGGATCCGTGCGGATACCATCTTCAGACACTACGTAGCCTAGGAAGCTTACTTGCCGTTTGAGGAATGAGCACTTCTTCGGGCTGAGCTTCAGGTTCGCGCTTCGGATCTTTACAAGCACGCGTTCCAGGTTTTGAAGATGCTCTTCTAACGTACGGCCCACGATGATAATGTCATCTAGATAGACAAGACAGGCGTCCCCAGTCAATCCGGCGAGTACAATTTCCATTAATCTTTCAAAAGTAGCCGGGGCGTTGCATAACCAAATGGCATAACTTTAAACTGCCACAAACCCTTTCCTGTGGAAAATGCAGTCTTCTCTTTATCCTTCGGATCGATTTCAACTTGCCAGTAGCCACTTTTCAGGTCTAGCGTGCTAAACCACTTCACCCCTGTCAGCATGTCCAACGTGTCATCGATCCTTGGTAAAGGGTAGCTGTCCTTTTTCGTAACGTCGTTCAGACGACGATAGTCGACACAAAACCGCATACTGCCATCTTTCTTCCTCACCAGCACTACAGGTGAGCACCATGGACTTGACGATGGTTCTATCACACCATCTTTTACCATTCCTTCAATCATGGTCTCAACTTCCTTTTCCCGTGCTACTGGCAGTCTCCTTGGTCGCTGACGGATGGGTGCCTCATTTCCTGTATTGATTCTATGCTGAACCAATCCAGTCTTCCCAATGTCAGCATCACTCGAAGAGAAAATATCGGCGTACTTGAGTAACATCTTCTTAGCCTTGTCCATTTCATTCTTCGTTAAGATGTTACGACAGTCTTCTAAAAGTGTCAACACGTTGTTTCTAGCGTCCTTGTTGACGATGTTCCCAGTACTCAACTCTTGGCATCGGCGCATCCAATCTACTTCTTCGCAAGTGCCAATCAATGTGCTCTTTTCTATCACGTGTTCCTTATCACTAAGGTTCAGCACACGTACCACTGAGGCTTCATTGGCTCTTACCAGAGTTCGGGCCATTTTCCATGGAAGTTCATTGTATATCCCTTCTATGAGTACACATCGATGTGTTCGCCCAGAATGCTGAGGGAGACTAACTGGTACAGTCGTTTCTGATCTGGCAGGAAGCACGACCTTCTTCAAGCTGTACACTTTTCCTGATAACGCTCCTTCCATGAAAAGTTCCTCTTGACCACATTTCATCACTCCTTGCTTGACGTCGATCTCACAAGAGTTCTTCCTCATAAAGTCTAAGCCCAGTATGCAGTCGTCCATTATGTCAGCCACGATGACATTATGCAGGTAAATTCCATTGCCCAACTTTAACTGCATCTCTTTCTCTCCTCGGACGGGTATGCGCTGACCCGTGGCCGTTACCAAGTTGATGCGGTCACGGTTTGCAGAGTCCCCAAGGAACCGATTTGCAAGTCGGGAACTGACAACCGTGCGAGATGCTCCAGTATCTATTGT
Organism: Nudaria mundana; assembly: GCA_963556515.1. NCBI lineage: Eukaryota > Metazoa > Arthropoda > Insecta > Lepidoptera > Erebidae > Nudaria > Nudaria mundana. Next base: position 24,771,662 of record OY748287.1, read on the forward strand.
CAGCTTGCATGGTGTTCCATTTACCTCGCCCTTGATGATCAGGCTGTTCCCATCCTGGGTTTGTGAGATCGAAACCCTTGGGGCTCTTCTAAAATCAGCCAGCACCCGCCCCGCAGTCCTGGCATTTATTCGTTTCCCTCCTGTTGCTGGGCGGTGACATTAGCCACCCTATCCTCTTGGGAACGACTTTCTTCTCTTTCAGCAGTCCGCTTTGGGCAACTGGATCGAAGGTGGCCCCTCTCACCACATGTGTAGCACCTAGGGCTATAACTCGTGAAACGGTCGCGAGCCGGTGATGCTACAACTTCCCTGACACGGTGAGATCGATGATCCTTCCGTACGGCTTCGACCTCCAAAGCATGAGCCAAGGCGTCTTTGAGAGTCTCATGGTGCCCGAGTCTGACAGCGGCCCTGACTTCCAGGTCGTGGATGCCGTCGATGAATACTTGCACCATATTCCCATCGATGAGCGCAGGTACCGACTGGTATGCCTTCCGTACCAGCTTCTCAACTTCCAGGGCCCACTGTTGCAAGTTTTCACCAGAGCGCTGGACACGATCCTTCAGCTGCGCACGATACACGTGTTCCAGGTGAGCGTCACCGTATCTGGTTTCCAAGGCTTCTAGTAGCTGCTCGTAGGAAACATCGTCTCCGAGAGCTTCTAGGATGGTTAACGCCTTGTCTCGCAAACCCAATGTAAGCGCAGTCATGGCCTGGGCTTTGCTCAACCCGTTTGCCTTCTTAACGGCTTCAAACTGCTTTTTATAGGCTGACCATGAAGATGTCCCATCGAATGGCGGTACTTTAAATCCACGCGCTGAAGGTACGGCAGGTAAGGAAGTCGCAATCCCATCTCCAGCTTTCAGATTTCCCAGCTCTTTCCTCATATCTGTAATCTGGTTTTTTACATCTTCAATCCGAGTTTCGGCTTCCGTGATGCGGTTCTCAACATGATGAACTTGATCCTTCATCACATTCATCTCCTTGCCAAAAGTCGCTCGAAGATCTTTCATGAGGAGCGTCTGTTCCTCTTGGCGGCGTGCCTGCTCCTCCTTGTCACGCAGCAGCTGTTCTTCCAACCGGCGGGCCTGCTCCTCCTGGCGGCGTGCCTGCTCCTCCTGGCGGCGTGCCTGCTCCTCCTGGCGGCGTGCCTGCTCCTCCTGGCGGCGTGCCTGCTCCTCCTTGTCACGCAGTAGCTGTTCTTCCAACCGGCGGGCCTGCTCCTCCTGGCGGCGTGCCTGCTCCTCCTGGCGGCGTGCCTGCTCCTCCTGGCGGCGTGCCTGCTCCTCCTGGCGGCGTGCCTGCTCCTCCTTGTCCCGCAGCAGCTGTTCTTCCAACCGGCGGGCTTGCTCCTCCTGGTGGCGGGCCTGCTCCTCCTGGCGACGGGCTTGCTCCTGCTGGTGGCGGGCCTGCTCCTCCTGGCGACGGGCTTGCTCCTGTAGCATCGCCATCAGCGCAGCAAAGTCTGGAGGTGCTGGCGCTGGAGATACCGTGGGCGGGCCTGCTTCCACCGTTGGCTGCTCCTGACCACCCAACCTCTCCGGCGTATTACCTCCAAAGCGCCTGCTGTCCAACTCCTGCTGGCGCTGACCCCTGGTACGGACGCCCTCTGTGTCTTCTTTCGGTAACACCGGCATTGTCCAAATCCCACTTCTGACACCAATTGTTACGAGCCGGGGTTCTACGGAATGGAAAATGCCGATCAAACTACCACAAAACACTTTATTTATTACACCACTAATTTACACTTCACTATAAAGCTTCACTAAACACTTTTAATCGCACTTGAACTCGCAGGTATAACTCGTATTATTGCTCTGGAAATACTGATGATCCGCCACCGAAGTGCTCCGCCTTTATAGTGCGGTCATTACTCTAGATTACTCTGGAATTTTCACGGAAGAAATATCGCGAACATTCCACACCTTCGAGATGCTTCTAGATAACACGTTACATAGAAGTACCTTGACAGATCATTCCCGAAAGACGTTACGTAGTAGTACTGCGATTTGCTACTAAATGGCGCCGAGTTTGGTAGTCTTATTACTCGCTACGAGATGGCGTTACAATATCAACAATTTAACACAATAATTTGTGGACATTTGTGTTTAAGATATTTGCAATGTTTTTGGAATAAATACTATAAATTTTATATCATTCTTTCATTTCCATCATTTGCAAGATGTCACTCACCTTATCGATAACTGGAAACTCATCGGTATTATCTACCTATTATCCAAGCACGCTGCCATTAGTTGGGGAGTATGAATGTGCATTATTACATTTCTCTACATATAATTCTATTCCAAATTTTGATAATACAAATAATAAATTATATTATGGTTCTAAAAATGTTATCGAGATACCTGAAGGAACTTATGAATTACAAGATATTAGCGACAATTTAAAAACTGAGATAAAAGATGCATCCATAAAACTCAATTGTAATAACAACACCTTAAAAACTATGTTATTTTGTACATCAACTATAGATTTTACTAAAGAAGGTACATTTGGAAGTTTATTGGGATTTAAAAAACAGATCTTAGAAGCAAATAAATATCATGTATCAGAGTTTCCAGTTAACATTTTGCCTACGACTGTCATAAGGATTGAATGTGACATAGTTAGCGGTTCCTATATAAACGGTCAATCCAGTCACATCTTACACGAATTTGCACTTAATGTTCCACCTGGATACAGGATTATAGAAATTCCAAAAAACGCAATCTACTTTCCAATAAACCAAACCAATATAAGCTGCATACAGATAAGGCTGTTAGATATAAATAATAACTTAATAAATTTGCGAGGTGAAGAAGTGCAGTTGTATCTACATATCAGAAGAAAACATGATAGATTATAATAAATATGTGGTTCATTCAACTAAACATAACAGTCCTACTCAAACTATCAAACCAATAAGAGCTCGATCCAAAAAGGTCATAAAATTGAACAACAATAATAAAGCTTTTCTTAAAGCGATTGGTTTGTTAAAATGAATATACTAGATGTTTTATCCGCTCCTGCATACAACAACTCTGTGGAAGGAATTGAATTTCACTCTTACAAGCCTTACGTAACAAGTTTCAATAGAAGCGATGAAATCAGGATACCTATTAATCAACAAGACTTGTATATATTACCATCAGCAAGCACTTTGTTTTTGGAAGGAACTATTGTTGTAAACAAGGCTGAAAATTCTAAAGAGAGAGTCAGTAGCGTTCATTTCACAAACAATAGTTTACTTTACTTGTTTCAAGATATAAGGTATGAGATAAATGGAGTGGAAATAGATAAAATAAAAAACGCTGGTATAACTACCACAATGAAATCATTAATATCAATGAACGAAAACGAGGCTAAAGTATCTAATGCTTGGGGTTGGAATATCGATGGTATAAATAGTACAAATGGGGGTAGCTTTTCTGCTTCCATACCCCTCTGTAACATTCTTGGTTTTGCAGAAGATTTCAAGAAAGTAGTGATAAACAGTAAACATGAATTAATATTGTTACGAAGTAATACTAATCTGAACGCCCTAAAACTTAGCGCTGGTGAGACGGTAGAAGATATTATTATAAATAAAATAATATGGCGAGTACCACATGTCAAAGTATCCGATAGAGAAAAAATAAATATGTTAAAACTGTTAGAAAAAGACCGATCACTCCAGATGATATTCAGGAATTGGGATTTATATGAATATCCGGCTTTACCAAAAACTACTAAACATACTTGGTCCATAAAAACATCATCGCAAATAGAGAAACCAAGATTTGTTATTATTGGTCTGCAAACAAATAGAAAAAATAATCCTAAATTGGATATGTCTCAGTTTGATCACTGTGACGTTCGTGATGTTAGAGTATACCTAAATTCAACCTACTTCCCTTATGAAAATTTAAATTCAAGTTTCTCGAATAACAGAATTGCGTTAATATATGAACAATACACCAGATTTCAACACTCATATTACGGAGGTCGTCGTGCTGAACCGTTATTAAGTGAGAAACAATTTAAAAATATTGCTCCGTTATTTGTCGTAGATTGTTCTAGACAACCAGATAATCTTAAGTCGGGTCCTGTTGTGGATGTCAGAGTGGAAATTGAAAGTGACATTGATATACCAGATCAAACTTCGGCATATTGTCTTATATTGAACGACTGTATAATTGAGTATAAACCATTAAGCAGCACTGTGAGAAAATTATCATGAACCCGAATACGATTATAGTGGATGTCCAGGGCTTTAAAGACACTTGTAATAACTTTATAGTCAAGGAATTAGCTCTGGCCACTCGTGTTTATACCCAAACGTTCTTAATAAAGCCTCCATACTTATTTAAATACTTAACTACGGATGAAAAAAACAAGTTACGTGGTTGGAGAGAAACAGAGGGATTTACTGGAATGAAGGTTATATCGACTATAGAGAATTTCGACGTATAATTGTTCCTTATCTAGAAAATAAAGAAATTATTGTGAAGGGCTTAGAAAAAGTTAAGTGGATTCAAGATCTTTGTATGAATTGTATTTGTATAGATCTTGGTGAAGACAAGTGTCCAAATTTATCACTGTTGCATAACAAATATTCAAATATTGAAACCAGTTTTAATTGTATTAATCATATTAAACAATGTGCACTTAAAAATGTTTTATGTATAAAGAACTATTTAATAGAGCAAGAAAGGTAATATGTCTTCCTATACGCAGTTTTAATAAATAAAACATTTTTTTAAAGTAAATGGTTTTTTATTTTTTAACACACATTTTTAATATTTATAATTTTTTAACATATATTTTCATAGTAAATAAATTTTTTATAAAATCTAAATATGTCATCACTAGTTTACACATTTTTTACACAGTTTACATTAATAAATTATTACCTGATTAAAAAATATGATATGAGTAGCCACACAATTATTACCTATGGTTTTTATTTTTTAACACACAACTTAATATTGAAATTTTTTTAACACATATTTTCACAGTAAATAAAATTTTAATAAAATCTAAATATGTCATCACTTTATCTACTAGTTACATTAATGAATTATTACCTAATTAAAAAATGTGATATGAGTAGCCACACAATTTTTTGGAAATATTGTGAATTAATTTTTCAGCTTGATCCGATATCTCATCTACCGTATCTTGTACAATATACTGTGCAGTGATTATGTCCTTACCTTCATCTTCGTCGTCCATTGACTCACTGAGTTCCTTGATCGTAATTTTTATTAAACGTCGTCCTTTTCTTCTTTCACTGTTAATAATATAGGAATTCAATGCACTGCGTTTGTTTGTAATTGGTCTTCTTCGATTAGTTTTCTTTTTGTTTATTTTTACTTCTTCATTGGGTGTTATTATCCAAGGTCTATTCATTGCGTTGTCCAAGTCGAACTGATCTTGCAGGTCTGGAAGATATTCAGGAGAGCTCTCTTCTATTCCGTTTGAAAATTTGTTTAAGTTGGTATTCTGAAAATTATTTAAAACATTAGTAATAAATCATACTAAGTATTTTGTAAATAGATTGAAATTTTCAATAGATTGAAAGTTATAAAATACCTACCATGTTAGATATGCTCGTATTGACTGTTTAATAAAGAATGAACTAGGTAATAATATTTTTTCTAACGCAGTTGATATATCAAATTATGCTGACATAAAGCATTTATTGGTATGATGATCAAGTTAGAACTTGAAATTCAACCATTCAATAATTCGTATGTGCAAAATGTTATTGTTATGCACCTACTTAATAGTTGTGAAATTCTTATGAGTTTCAAACGTGTTGTAACGTGAATGATGACGTATTTCGTTATCAATATCAGATAAGGAATATAATAAAAACACAATAATTATGTAATTGCTTATTTTAATTTATTCGACATACTAATATAGAATCGGGTGACCAGTTAAATACCTATAGGCACCTTATCAGTTAATATCATACGAAATAAACTACAATAGGTATTCCTAATATTTTATATTTTGTATTGTCTAAACTCTCCAGCTATTCTAAAGAATACCTACATTATTCCTTACTGATGATATTATATTCTACAACTTCTTTGGGAGCTACTCTAATTGAGTCACCAGAGCCTATTCAAATTTGATAAAATATTCTACATTATGTATAACTACGTGCTACTTTAATTTTACACTTTTTGGAATGACCAAAATATATAGGTATCTACTTACAAATTGATTATGTGGTTCACCGCGCTGTCCATGAGGGTTCCTTGTCAATTTCATCCGTGATGATAAAATATCTGAAAATAAAATTAAATGTTTAAGTCTAATTATTGAAAATCGGCAAATGTAGTCCGAATATGTCAAACCTACACAACTTCTTCGGAAGCCACTCTAATTGAGACACCAGAGCCTATTCAAATTTGATAAAATATTCTACTTTATGTGCAATTAAGTGCTAGCAAGAGATTAAATATTTCAGCGTTCATTATTTTATTTACAACTTTTGAATTTTGTACAGAACTTAAATGTTATACGAAAATTAAGGATAATCGTATAAAATTTAATTTAAAGGACTTCCATAGAAAACTACGTCGCCTAATAAATTAGATATTTAGTAGGTAAACTAACAAAGAATTATAAATCAAATAATTAACATTATAAGTAATTACTTACATGACATTGCTTTTATTTTGGATCTTCCTTTTAATCCTCTGAAGGACGTAGTGCACTGCGTGTTTGGTAGCTCGATGCAAATGGTAGATATTGTGGGAACAGAATATGAGACATTCCTCGCGTATAGGAACGATGTGTCGATGTGGCGATAACACACATAGGTAAACAAGTAGAACATACATGAACAAACTGCTGACTTAACATTGGTCGTAGCTTTGTATAAAGGTACGTTGTTAGCCGACTTGGATAAAAAGAGGTGTATTACCATATAGTTTAAGCACATACCAAAACTATTTGCTAATATTTAAAAGTTATATTTTAAATGATTATTTGTAATGTTTGTTAACATATTTGTGGGATAAGTCTGTAGTAATATTTTTGTAAAATTATTTCTATCGAAACGATTCCAAAGGATTTTTAATAGAATACCGTTAACCATACCTTGTATCAAATTTGAGAACCATAAACCAACATACCTACAGATAAATAAAGTAACCACCTTTATAGAAGTCGGTTAATACGATGTCGTTTTAATATTGTATCGCTGAGTAAGTAAACTAACAGATACCTTGCTTCCACACACTAACACACACACACACCCATGAAAACCGTGCATAGCAATTTGAAACTTCTATAATTGTGACGCAAACTAGGTAACTTCCAGGGTACGTCTACCTTTTAAAAATAATTAAATACCTACCGTGTACTAACGGTCAGCTTATATTGGTGATTTAGGTATAGACGACGGTCGTTACCTAAATCACCAATAAATTGCATAATTTTACTTCTGCACAATGGTATGAGTATATTTCATTAATACTTTTCATGTACCTATACATAATTATATAGTTACCATATCATATACTTATCGACGACGATCAACGAACATACCTACATAAATTATAATTACATTTTATATGTATCATACAGAAATCATAACATTCGTCGGAATTAATCGGAATTAGCTTTGGCGGTGTTGGTAAAGACATGGTTTTGTATTTCAATTGTAATAACAAAAGTGCAATTAGACGAAATGAGTTTTCAATCATTTTGATTTAAATAGTCGTAAGTAACATAAATTAATTAATACACCTATATAAATAATAAGTTAAGTTTTAATTTTGTTGGGAGGTGATAATTGCTGAATTGATACTTTTTATGTATAAAACCCATCAATTTTTCAAATAAATTACATTCGCTCCAGTATCTTCCAGTGATCTTCTCCAACAAGAAAATGTGAGTAAGTGCTATTAAATTAATTATTATTTGGTTAATTATTATCCAGCTGAGTTGCTTGGTTAATTCCTGCCGGCTGATAATTATTAATTATTATTTAGTTAATTATTATCCAGCTGAGTTGCTTGGTTAATTCCTGCCGGCTGATAATTATTAACGCATATTATTATAAAATGTGATTACTGATTATGTTATCCCACTGAGTAGTGAGTTGCTTGGTTAATTCCCGCCGGCTGCATTATCTATAATCAGCCGTGATGCTAGCAATATATCTATTCGGAAAATCTTGGGAATATATTTGTTTATAATTTGATTGTATTTTAACAGGTCTGATTCGGAGTTTGAAACTTCTTCTGTAGTAGAGTCTGAGTGTGTAGTACCAAAGAAACGCAAACAGGTGATAGAGAAAAAGCAAAAACAACCCAAGCCCAGCTGCACCCAAAGTGTACAACGAAAAAACACTTCACCCGAGTTTAACACCACAAAGAGGTAGGTTTCATTATGTTGAACTAAGTTTAACATCGTCACATTTTAATTAAGTTTAACATCGTCACATTTTAATTAAAATTGAATAAGGTGTAGTTTACACCTTTAACTTAATTTTACACAAATGAGTGACACACTTAATTTATATACATAGATAGATCTTTTGACAATACTTGTACGTTTCAATACCTACACGTTTAAATACTATAACTTTTTGTGTTTTGATCCCAAGTTCTTAGTCACTTTGAATAAGTACTTTTATAATTAACACTTTTTTCTATTTACAGAACGAAGAAAACAAATATTTTGAATATTTTGCGGGCTGAAGAAGGCAGTTGCAGAGAACCACGGCGCGACTTAGCTTCCAGTTTCTCAAGTCGTGTTTCATCTGGGACGTCTCGTCGCTCCAAGAAAACGGAAGGAGGGTATGTGGTTGATTTTAAACTCTATAAAACCAACGATTACATATCACACGCCCCTGATGTGCGCTACAGGACAGCGTTGGTGACTGTAAAATTACAGTGCGATGAGTCCTCACTATCTTGGGAGTCACTTCAAGACTTTCTAGGACATGCATATAAAGAATTTCAAGACACTGAACCAGTGCATTATGCGGATAAGATTTTTATAAAGTAGATTTAATTTTTATAGATATACCTTATGTATATTATTATAATATACACACATCAAAAATAGTTTGAGATCACTTACAAAGCTGATATATTTTTAAATTTAACCCAATCAACAGAAAATGTTTACCTACGTTTAATCTTTATTGTTTCACGTTCTAATTCTAATTTTTAATATTTTTAGAATCTTATCAGAAAAAATCTTCTATATCACAAATATAAGTATCTAATTTTCAAAGTGATCGCAAACTTTTTTAAGTGTGTAGATCTATAATACATAAATTTCTTTAATTTTTTATGTTTTAAACTTAGTGTTGTAGGAGCAAATATTTTATTTAATAATAATGCCTTTTTGTACTGCGTGTAACACATCAGTACCCAGTAAATCATGGGTAGGACATTTGCGAAGTAGTTCACATAGGAAAAGTAGTCAAACAATAAAACATAGTGATGGTGTAGAAATCATAAACTCAGCGTTTCGCAGTCGTTTATTAACCTATAAAATATTAGCTCGTGATGAACATCAAGGAGCGTCAATTGAATCCTTTTTTTCAAGCATTTTTGACCGATTAAAATCTCTTTTAAATGAATTCCTTGCTAAGCATACTTGTGTTAAGGTAAACTTTGAGTTTTTTGGTACATTTTTAAAATTCAAAGATAATTCACAAGAAGTGAAATCTTTTGGAACCAAAAATAAAATATTATATTCTAACTTCGATTTCGAAAAATTGTATATTGAAACAGTTAATTATTTAAAAACATCTATTGAAGAGTTTGAAGGTCGTGATAGTGGATGGACATTTATAAACAATTTGTATGTTGAGATGAATCTCAATAAATACCAACCACTTGGTGGTTCTAGTTATATCAGTTTACCCAAATTAATTCAGGCTAAAAAAGCATGTTTGAATATTTTGAATAATAAAGTTTATAATTTATGGTTTAAAAAATCACAAAAACTTTGTAGGTCCTTTGTATAAATCTGAATTCAACCTTAAATACAGCGGAAAAATGATACACCTTCTGTTTTTAGAAAATAATAATTCTTCTCATTATTGCTTGATCAAAGACTGTTCCAGACTTTTTAGAAGTCAAGTCACATCTCATCACAGCAGATTACATCTTTGCGATTTATGTTTGATATTTTTCAATACCGCTGACGAACTTAACAACCATTTATGTGGAGGTGTAGTAACTGTCCTTCCAAACAGAGGTTCAGTAATTAAGTTTAAAAACTATGAACGGAAACAAACTATGCCTTTTTGTATTTATGCAGATTTTGAATCGATGCTACAAACAAGTACTGAGCCTAATTGTTCTAGTAAAAATATGAATATGTTTCATCAACACGTACCGGTTGCTTTTGGTTATTATATTGTATGCTCTGATGAACCTAGCTATAATCGTTACGTGTCATATCGAGGTCCAGACTGTGATAAGCGGTTTGTTGACTATATAATTAAATACGTGCAAAAAATTTATGATATAATTAAGTCACCAGCTGTAATGATATTTTCCACGGAGGACAGGTATGATTTTGAAAATGCAACACGTTGTCATATATGTCAAAACTTTCTTTTTTGGGACAAAGTCCGTGATCATTGTCATCTTACCGGTCGCTATCGTGGAGCTGCGCATTCGTTTTGTAATTTGCAATATAAATGCCCTGCATTTGTCCCCATTTTTTTTCATAACTTAGCTGGTTATGATTGTCATTTATTTATTAAAGCATTGGGTGACGTCCCTGGTGAAATAAAGATAATACCTAAAAATAAAGAAAACTATATCTCATTTACGAAATTTGTATCAGTTTCATATAATAAGTTTTTTCAAATGCGTTTTCTTGATTCGTTTAAATTTTTGGGGACAAGCTTAAACAAATTATGTAAAACTTTAAAACCAGAAATGTTTAAAAATTTACAAAATCACTTCCCTGTCCGAGATGAATTCCAATTACTTACTCGCAAAGGCATTTATCCATATGAATACATGGATTCGTGGAAACGGTATGATGAAAAATGTTTGCCTCCAAAGAAATACTTTTATAGTTCCCTCAATGATGAAAATGTTTCTGAAGATGATTACCGACATGCACATTTAGTTTGGTCAACATTTAGAATTACTAGTTTAGGTGGTTATACGGATCTATACCTACAAACTGATGTGCTTTTATTAGCAGATATTTTTGAAAATTTTAGACAGACTTGTAAACGACATTATCACTTAGATCCAGCTTTTTATTTAACTGCACCCAGTTTATCTTTTGACGCTATGTTATTAAAAACATGTGTTCAATTGGAACTAATTAATGACTTGTCTATGATACGCATGTTACAAAGTGGTATAAGAGGAGGAGTGTGCCTCTGCTCTCACAGGCATGCGAAAGCAAATAACATATACTTACCGGATTACAAATCTTCGGAACCTGATTCCTATGTCTCTTATATAGATTGTAATAATTTGTATGGGTATAGTATGTGTCAATACTTACCATTATCCAACTTCAAATTTCTCACTCAACAAGAAATTAACAATTTAGATATAACGAAAATTGCAATTGATGCAGATTGTGGTTTTATTTTGGAAGTGGATATAGTATACCCTAAGCGTTTGCATAACTTACACAACGATTTACCATTTTGTTCTGAAAAATTTATACCCCCCGGGGGAAAGAGTTCTAAGCTAATCCCTAATTTATATGATAAATTTAAATATGTTATTCATTACGTGCATTTACAAACTTGTATGAAACATGGGTTAATATTGAAGAAGATTCATAGAATAATCAGTTTTCGACAAAGCCCATATTTAAAACAATATATTGATTTAAATACCAAACTGAGACAAAAAAGTTCTTCAACTTTCGAACAAGATTTTTTTAAGCTCTTGAATAATAGTGTATTTGGAAAAACTTTAGAAAATACTGAAAACAGGGTTAATGTCCATTTAGTTTCTCAGTGGCGAGATATCAAAAACATAACTAAAAGAAGAAAATGCGCACAAAACCTTATTGCTCGTCCAAATTTCCATAGTGCAACGGTTTTCACTAAAAATCTAGTAGCGGTGCAGTTAAATCCTGAACAAATAACTTTGAACAAACCAATATATATTGGCTTTGCTGTTCTAGAATTATCAAAAAGTCATATGTATGATTTTCACTATTCAGTAATGCAACCTTTTTACAAGGATAGGATACGGATGTGTTACACGGATACAGATAGTTTTGTGTATCAAATACAAACCCATGATTTCTATGAAGACATAAAAAATAACTTTTTATCTTACTTTGACACCAGCAATTTTTGTAAAAATAATGTGTATACTTTACCCATACAGAACAAAAAAATACCAGGCTTGTTTAAAGATGAAATGGCTGGTAAAATAATAAGCGAATTTGTTGGATTGAGATCGAAGTTATATTGTATCAACACCATTCACAGCACAATTAAAAAAGCCAAGGGTATTAAAAAGAATGTTGTACGTGACCTTAACGTTACTGATTATGAAAAAACACTTTATGATGGTGACATTGTTCATAAAACAAATGTTTTATTTAAGTCAATAAAACATGAGCTATTTACATGTGCTGTAACAAAAATTGCGTTGTCTGGTGATGATGATAAAAGAGTAATTGCAAAAGATAAGATTTCAACTCGAGCATGGGGTCATACCAATATTTTTAATTTTTAAATTAGTAAATAAAAATGTTTATTTACTGTTTCTTTTAAGTACATGACTACAATGTTTGGAGAGATCTCCTATTGCACAAATATATGCTTGCATCAGGAAAATCCGCTCTTCTTACAGACCTTTTATAAGCTACGTACCTTTTATAAGTTAGCATAAAATAAGCAAATAATATTCACATGTTATGTGCACTAAACACGAAGTTTTGTGATGTATATCATTTGAGATCCTACATGTAGTGTGAAAGTGACGTAACTAGCCCTGTGACATGATGTCTTGTGATCAGACCCGTTATACCGGACTAAGGTCTACTAATAACGGGACTGCTAGCTTATTGGATTTAACTAGAATTAAGTGTGCTGTCCTGTCTTATATAAGTACCTAGACTTAACAAATTATAATTATTTTAATAAACTAAACTAAGTAAAACTGTAAAAAAAAAATAAAAAAAAAATATATTATTATATAGTTTTCAGTTTTTTAATTTAATATCCTATAGCATTTATAAAACTATCATCATGACGAACAAGTTTACGTTTTTCGCTATATTCTAGAATGTACAAATTATAAGACATAAAATGGTAAGTACGTTTTAGCTTATCGTAATTGTGATTCTACAAAATAGTTCCCTAATGAACATGCAAGGAGCTTCAGCGAACGTACGAACAGTGGGACAGCGTGCTCAAATGATATTAATGTGGAATATTCGTTTAGTTACGTTATTTCCCAATCCAAAGTGATATTGGGCATTCTGTCCCACCTTTATCTATCTTAAAAATGTGATCTTAACGTGTTCATGTTAACAAACATGCATCGGGTTAGTTTGCTGTACGAAAGCAATCATCTAGCAAGTGAAATTGGTTAACCATTGACGGAACGGTAGTGTATTGAACGGCATTAAAATGTGGAACGTTGGCTTAGGTAAATTATTTTACAAAGAGTTATTGGGCATTCTACCCCACATAGTTATTGGGCATTCTACCCCACCGTGACTGAGTTAACAAACATGCATCGGGTTAGTTTGCTGTACGAAAGCAATCATCTAGCAAGTGAAATTGGTTAACCATTGACGGAACGGTAGTGTATTGAACGGCATTAAAATGTGGAACGTTGGCTTAGGTAAATGATTTTACAAAGAGTTATTGGGCATTCTACCCCACAGAGTTATTGGGCATTCTACCCCATAGAGTTATTGGGCATTCTACCCCACCGTGACTGAGGTTATCGAAGATAACCGATGGAACTAAGGTGGGGTAGAATGCCCAATAACTCACTACTTGTATGTATGAACGTGAATTTTAAGTATGAATGTGAATCAAAAAAACTTTCTTTTCGTTTGAAAAGAACCGGTGGATTTTTTCTCCCAATCTTTGTAACAGTTGCAAATAAAGAATTTTGCTAAATAAACAGATGTCTGTAAGTCTTGCCTGAGTGGTCGTAGCTTTTACACGTTTCACCGTCCTGCTGTGGTGTCAGCAGAACGAATTCCCGTGGGACTCCCACCCCACGTCTTGTCATACGAAAATTGGGGGTTAACTACTCACTTAACCACCACAGGGCTTCCCGTTTGCCTTAACTGAGTCACAGGATAGACTGAATCGTCAACGGAACGCCCGCTAAGCTTTATAAGGCTTTCCTGACAAGAAGCGATGCCTTCAAAACACATAAGAGGTGTCAGCTAACCTTCTCAGGGCCTTTTTAATGTGAGTGGCGAGTCTTTCGAGCCACTGTCAATGGTGAAAGCCATGTGCCCTTGATATTCTGATGTGATTGATTCAATATTGAACCAGAGGAGAAGAATTCAGCAGTTTGGGCATCGTAAGTAAATATTAAAAAGACCTTATCATTTTACACGAATCTCTGTAATTATTGATTTTAAGAGCATTATATAAATACTACTTTCTTTCTTTTGTAGAAATATGTGTCTACAATTATCACACTACAACGTCACTTATACAGCAAACAGTCTCTATTTCGTGTAGACAGTTCTTTACCATTTATTCACACGGGTTTATTTGCAACATCATTCTTTTATACTATTCAAAAGTCCGAGGACTTACCCACCAACTAGATAGGAATCGTGGGAATTGCACCGAGTATCTAAATAATCAAAAGGACCTATACTATCTAACAGCTATACTAGTTACTTCGTCTAACCATTTGTTTTTTAATTCTGCTTGATCGCAGCCGCTCCTATGTTCATTGCTGCGGGCGTCTCTGGTACACACCAGAAGGTATTCCCAGTGGACTTCGTCTAACCTCGCTTGGCTTTCATTTTACACGGCACTATAAAGGAAGTTTTATTTTAAGAATTGATGCCTACATATTATAAAACAGTAAGTATGTAAAGCCATTCAGTACATTTTAAGTTTAGCAAGAACATGCAGACGCGGTGACAGACATTGTTTTATCTTTACTAATATTATAAAGAGGTTAGGTTTGATTATGTGTTTGTTTGAATTGAATACGCTCCGTATTTACTGAGCTGATTTTGATAGTTCTCTCACTAATATGTAGTTACACTATCCCTGAGTAACATATGCTACTTTTATCCCGGTAATGTGTTCCCACGGGAATCCGGAACGATAAAAGTTTTCAAGCAATAGCCCCCATTTTATTTAATAAGTTGCCAGTGTCTATTTTAGAATTTGGGGATTTGAACATGTTTAAAATCGTAACAATTTTTTTTTTGAGAATATATTACTCGTGATCATTTAATTGTTATATTTTTGTTCGGCAGAGTTCCAGTAGATGGAGCCAAAGCTAACAGTAATAGTGCGATCTAAAAATTATGACATAAAGCAAAAAAAAAATGTCGTTGGTATTGGTCATCGTAGCTCAGTGGTCAGAGCAATCTCCCTGTAAGGGAAAGCCCGTGGGTTCGAATCCTGCCGATGACATCAGTTTTTGTAATCTATTTATAATTACTATCTTAATATTTAATTGATACTATTTAGGACATCTTGACTTTTACTCTGTAACATTGTATACGTTATTGACATTTATTTTAAATTTTATTTAGGTAATTTGACATTTAATTCAACTTATTCTCAGATAAAATTGTATTTCATTGTATTAAAATTACATGCTCGCTAAAATTGCATGATCAGTGAGGCAGAGCACAGTTGATATGTATCCCAATATATCATTAAGCATTATTTTGCAATGACCTGTCTTCAGCAATTAACAAATGATTTGATTTAAACCGAAACCCGAAACATACAGACAAAAGCAAAATTGTCTAGTATAGTCTCATAAGGTAGACGCTTGCTCGCTCAGTCAATAAAAATATACAACACAAGCTGATCGCCGCAGCTCCACCCGCGTGATTTTGTTTACTCGTTCCCGGTTCCCGTGGGAACACATTAACGGGATAAAAGTAGCCTATGTTACTCAGGGTGAATGTAGCTTACCAATGGTGAAAGAATTTTTGAAATCGGCACAGTAGTTTTTGAGTTTATTCATTACAAACATACAAATCTTTCCTCTTTATAATAGTAGTATAGATTATAATCATATCATCACTATCACTACCTACATATTATAAAACAAAGTTGCTTCCGTCCGTATGTATGCTTAGATCCTTAAAACTACGCAATGGATTTTGATGCGGTTTTCACCACTAGATAGAGAGGTTCTCGAGTAAGGTTTTTGAGTATATAATTTTTCAAGCGGGCGAAGCCTCGGGCGTCCACTAGTAATTTAATAAAACGATACTAATATTGTTTATTCTGTCCATAAATTTTAAAGAAATGATGGTCACAGTACAGAGAGGCGAATGAAAGTACATTAAGTATGTAAACAGCGCTTCCACCGATATCTAACAGTTCAAAGAGAAAATATAGGTATCAAAAATCGTTCCTATTGTGTGTATTGTACATTTCTAATTTTTTTTTATCTATATTGACAGCTTTATGACTTCGGTGGCGTTGTCAGTAAAACTACTTAACTATAGCAAATTTTGGCGTCGAGAGCAGGTACAGTTACTGGCGAAAAGTGAGCCTGCTATGCTTCATGAAGGATTGTCATAAATAACTAAACATAACGATACCAAAACATCTACTAACTCCAAAATTGTGCAATTACGTACCAATACTATGCGAGTAAATCTCGTTACTGGGCACTTTAGAAAATACATAACCACTCTGTAATTCAAAACAAAATTCTAACAGTGTTGGGTCGAAAGTGCATAGAGTAAGAAAGAAGGAATAAAGTGTGTATAAAATATTACAGTAGGTAGGTAAGTAGATATAAATTGCAAAGCCGTTTAACCAACCTCCGAAGGAAATGTTCCGACTAATTACTGAACTACTAGATAGAACCACAACCGAAGACTTCGTAATAAATTGCGATCCATACGTTACCTACGTGTCAGGACGATCATAATTGAATAAAATACAAGCTGATCGCCGCAGCTACGCCCGCGTGATTTAGTTTACTCGTTCCCGGTTCCCGTGGGAACACATTACCGGGATAAAAAGTAGCCTATATTATTCAGGGTAAATGTAGCTTTCCAATGGTGAAATTTGATTGATGATTTGATTGATTGACGAGTCGCCTAGCCCAATACAGTGTTTCGGTAGGAGCCCCACTGGGTAGTTCCGACCACTGTGTTGTTCACGCTGGCATGAAGGTGTCACCTCCTGCACGTCCTGTACAAACGTCACGACGACTATGGCACTACTCGTCAGCGGATTGGGACGGTCTACGCGATTATTATGCGTCCGTCCCCTGGAGCCAGCGCTGCTTTGTAGGAAAAGCTCCTTCGGATAGTGCTGGCGAGATCAGTTTAGGGATGGATTATTACATCCCTTTCACTGATGTCGCCAGTATCCGCAGAGCCCGTCCCTGGTTCGGGCGAGATTGTGCCAAAGCTGTTCGACAAAAACAGTTGGCATATCGCGCCTGGATCAGGGCCCGGGCTGTGCGCGACCCAAACGTGGGCCACCTCAAAGCAGCGTACAACCGGGCCACAAAATCGAGTAAGAGGGCGTCGCGCGGCTTTGTCAGGAGCTCACTTCCCATCCCACGGACAGCCGTGGATTCTGGCAACTGGCCAAAGCCGTGCAATCTAACTTTTGTCAGCCCTCGCTGCCACCGCTGCGTTACCCAGATGGAACACTGGCTCACAAAGCCCAAGAGAAAGCGGATATGCTCGCAGACCTCTTTGCGGCTAATTCCCGGGTCGACGACTGTGGCCTGCAGCCCCCCGCCATCGCCAACTGTGGCCACACTATGCCTGATATTGGTATGTTATTGACACGCGGAAAGCCAGTGGCCCTGACGGCATTCCGGCGGTGGTGCTACGAAAATGTGCAGCTGAGTTGTCTCCAGTATTAACGCGTCTGTACCGCCTGTCATACTCTTCAGGGCTCGTGCTGGAGGTCTGGAAGGAGGCGAACGTACAACCGATCCCCAAGAAAGGGGATCGATCAGATCCAGACAACTATCGACCCATAGCTGTCACCTCAGTCATTTGCAAGGTGCTTGAGCTCCTTATAAATAAGCAGCTCATGCAATACCTTGAGGATCACTCGCTAATCAATGATCGACAATACGGCTTCAGGCCAAAACGATCAAAGGGTGATCTTCTGGCATTCGTAACGCATGTCTGGGGTGGGGCTATGGAAAGGCACGGCGAGTCCTTTGCTATTAGCCTGGACATCGCCAAAGCCTTCGATAGGGTCTGGCATGCTTCGCTCCTTTCCAAGCTTCCGGCATATGGTCTACCTCCTCAACTGTGCAGCTGGATTGCCAGCTTTTTAAACGAGCGCCGAGTACGGGTCCTCTGCGATGGCCAGGCTTCTCGCTTCTTGCAAGTGAATGTCGGGGTACCGCAGGGGTCCGTACTATCACCAACTCTCTTTCTTCTGCATATCAATGATATGCTATCCCTCGGGAACATTCATTGCTAGGCAGATGACAGCACACTGCACGGTAGTTACTCGGTTCGTCCGACGGCGGGGCGATCTGAGATTGAGGAGGAGAGACGACGACTCGTGGCTGATCTCGACCGTAACCTCGACAGTATCTCTCAATGGGGTACCGAGAACCTGGTCGAGTTCAAAGCCCGCAAAACACAGGCGTGTGCATTTACTGCGAAGAAATCCCCTTTCCTTCCCCTACCCTCTTTTCAGAATGCATTATTACCAATGAAGGACAACCTTGATATCCTTGGCATAGACGTTCGTCGAGAGCTCAATAATAAAAACTACATTGAAAGATGTATAGGGCTAGCTTCGCGGAAACTAGGAATACTGAATAAGGTAAAGAGATTCTTTATACCGGACCAGAGGTGTCTGCTGTACAAGACGCAGATTAGACCCTGCGTCGAATACTGCTCTCACCTCTGGGACGGTTCCGCGAAGTATCTGCTGGACGCTCTCGACGCTATGTAGCGACGGGCTATCCGTATTATAGATTGTCCGGAGGTAATGGGAAGCCTTGAGCCGCTAGTTCAGAGCCGAACAATAGCTTCCTTGGCTGCATTCTACCGTATTTACCACGGCGAGTGTCCTGAAGAGCTCTTCAATCTGATCCCACCCTCTTCCTTCCGATCCCGAACGACTCGTGCCGGGCAGAGATGCCCCTCCCACACAGTGGATAGCATGTTCGCGAGAACCGAACGTTTTAAACGTTCGTTTCTCTGCCGAACGATAGTGGCCTGGAACGCCCTGCCTGTGCACGTGTTTCCTCCCACATATAACCCTGGGTTCTTTAAGCGGAGCGTAAAGAGGCACATCAGTAGGTCGTCAAGTTGAGGGCCACTCTCTATAGTATTACGTGCTGTATATATATATGCTGAGAGTGACCCACAATCGCTAGACGTTGTCACGACTTACCACCAGGCGGGCGGCGTCAATTTGGCGAAGTAAATATAAAAAAGAAAAAAAAGAATTTTTGAAATCGGCACAAGTAGTTTTTGAGTTTATTTATTACAAACATACACACAAAAATACAAATCTTTCCTCTTTATAATAGTAGTATAGACTAGCGGACGCCCGTGGCTTGGCCCGCTTGGTGAATTATATGTATACACGAAAAAACCTTCATGGAGAACAACTCTAGCCATTTGTGAAGTTTTAAAGATCTAAGCATACATACGGACGGATGCGACTATGTTTTATAATATACTAGGGGATGCCCGCGGCTTCGCCCGTTTGACAAATTATACATATACATAAAAAAACCTTCCTCAAGAATAACCCTATCCATTGGTGAAAACTGCATCAAAATCCGTTGCGTAGTTTTAAAGATCTGAGCATACATACGGAACAGGCTATTTTGTTTTATAATACATATGTTATGATTATGAATATAGTGATTATGTACCTAGTGATGATTTAAAAAAGTTTAACAAGTCTTTACTCATTGCTCCATTAAATACTAGTTATACAAGAAATGCTATTAAGAAGTCTGGATAAGTTTTGACAAACATACATGAGTACATCACTGCTAAGATATGAGTAGGCATACATACTCGTAATAGCTGCATGCGGATATTCCTCTAGATACCGGGATAGAATTCGCCGGGAATCTGCGCCGGAATATTAATATTAGTGACCTAATCTGCTGTGGAACATTAGTTTACAATACAACTGTGTGTTAAAATCTGATTATAAGTAATGATACGAGAGCTAGGGATGAAATTCTCTTTGAATACATCAAGGCTGGAATTTAGTCCCTTCGGCTTCAAGCACCCACTAAGCAGACCCACCGGTGGGTCTCAGAATACTGACATGTCTCCAAAGGCCCACTAGTGGGTCCACTGAGATTTTATTATCTTCGAAGACCCACTAATGAAAATAGCGTATAACCCTTCTTAAATTAGTACTTTTACATGGAGGATATCAATATCATAAAAAGAAAATTTATAAGAATGGATCCAGTATATGGCAGTGTAGTATGAGGAAAAAGTATAAATGTACCGGCTCAATAACGATACAGGTACACAGGTAGGTTTAAAACTAATCGCACTTAATTTTTTGAAGTTGATATTTTAAGTCTTATAGTCTTAATTTTGCCCTTTTCCAGCATCTAGTGTGATTATTTTTTCTTACATTTAACTTCATGGTGGGTATTAGGAGACATAAAATTAAAAAAATCAATGGAGCCTACCCGTCGGCCTTTAGAGACATTTCAGTATTCTGAGACCCACCGGTGGGTCTGCTTAGTGGGTCCTTGAAGCCGAAGGGAATTTTGTCAGTTGGTTATCGTAGTGGTGTACACCCACATACACGGTCAGTGGGTGGACTTGTAAGTAGTTCCTGCCCAGCGGGGGATGTATGTAGATATGCGTTTTAGGGTTTATAAGCGTACCTAATTTGCGAAGTGAAAAGTGACACCATCAGATCATCAAACAACTATGCTACACTGACCTTTGGATCACGTCTGCGGCTCCTGGGTACTAGGACGTGTCTCGAGGATCTTCTTTTCCAAGCCGGCCGGCAGTAGCTTCTACGGAGTCGTCGACGAGTACAAGGATAAACACGATTAAATCACAAATAGGTAAAGGAAGCGAGTCGAAATTATCATGACGGCGGTTATGCGAAAAAATTCAAATTGCAAGTGCAACTGACGAGTGAGCGTTACTTAGCGGTATTAGCGGTTGAGTCGAACGTTACTCAGCGATGTTAGCGTTCAAGCATAGATTAATAATATAGTTACTACGTAACAGATACATCACTCCCATACAAAAGCGAAAATACCTACTCCATATATAATAATACCTGCTGCACAGAACGAGGAGAATTGTACCTTAAAAACGCGTCTATAGAGTCGAGACGAGATCACGAGACTGTGTTGTGTTGCCCGCCGTGCGAGTGACGCCATCGTAAGAATGCGCTAGGGTTGTACCTATTATGATTATTGTACTAAAACGAATGTTACGAATCAACCATTTTTTTTATTAGTCAATCAAATATTTTTTAGTTTTATATAATGATTTATATTTCTTTATTGCTCAATAAATAGAAACGGCAAAAAAATCACGTTTGTTGTACGGGTTGTACCCTAAAATATTTATTTTATTCTGGTTTTTAGTATTTGTTGTTATAGAGGCAACATAAATACATTCTTTACTATGTACTTACATAATTATCACGGTTCATGAAATACAGCCTGGTGACTGACGGACGGACGGACGGACGGACAGACAGACAGACGAACAGACGGACAGTGAAGTCTTAGTAATAGGGTTCTGTATTTCCCCTAAAAAGAAAATAAATGATATCTATGGATAGGTCATCAAAAATGATATTGAGGTTAATATCATTTTTTCTAAACTGAATAGTTTGCGCGAGGGACCCTTCCAAAGTGGTAAAATGTGACCGCCCCCCCCCCCCCCCCCCCCTTTAACTTCTAAAATAAGAGAATGATAAAACAAAAAATATATATGTTGTACATTACCATGCAAACTTCTACCGAAAATGGGTTTGAACGAGATCTAGTAAGTAGTTTTTTTTAATACGCCATAAATCGTAAAAATTAAAATATTATATTACTTGCTGCTACGGAACTCTTCATGGGCGAGTCCGACTCGCACTTGGCCGCTTTTTTTGTTAGCCAAACATAACGTAATCCCGGTGCACGAAAAACAAAAGGAAATGTAAGTAAATGAAACCCAAGTAAAAAATGCATTTTCTTGTTATTAAAATAGAGCATACCTAGTCCGCACAATAATTGCGTGGTTTCTGCATTTCGAAGCGTAAGCGCGGGAAACGTGCAGTGCGGTGCGATGCGAGTGCTCAGGCGGGCGTTCTGCAGCCCTCTACCAGTTTGTATCGTCGACGATACGCCGAGCGGTAGGTATATAGCGCGTGGCCTTGAGCGAGTGACGGAGGCCTGGTTCAAGTGAGTGAGGGATGAACATTAAATGTTCGCTTAAGAACCACAGCAGCCAACATCAATGACTTCCGGCGCAATGTAACAATAGTTGTCGGACGTTCATCAGCTGTCACTGTGTCACTTGCAAATATAGGTATCGCTATTAATATAATACATATATTACATATTGCTATGGGTTTTATATAAGGCGCTCCACCAGTCAGTCAAGCTCACTGTAGAACAGGCGTCAGATATATGCCATCAAACATGTCGTGATATCGATGGTAATTAAATTAATTTATTAAGCTTGAAAATTTGTGTAGGGATACTTAATTGTATTTTAATCATAAATAAAATTTTCAGTCAGTCGTTGAATAGAACAACATTCGTCAGTCACCCAAAAAATGTATTTAAATATAAAAGGACACGCGTAACAACCTCTGGAGCTCCTGAACTAATGAAGTTATCCAATTCGATGTAGCTTTCCTTTAAAGTTCATTTCATGCTATAAATTAGTAAAAGTTGTATCTGAACATTCGAACAAACTCATTAGAGCAGAGTTCCATTTTGGGGAGCGAGAGGTCTTGTCACCAGTTAAGTTCACAGACTCGGTGGCGTGGTCGGTACTGGCATCCGCTTTCGACGCCGGAGTCTCGTGTGCTTCAAGCTGTAATCCTCATATTTGCAATCTCAATGAAAACGAATTTTGACAACGCTAAAAAATAGTCATGAAATAGTCGTAACGACATGCCAAATCTCAGAAATCGTCCTTAAAAGGTTCTAGAGATATAAAGGTAACCTGATGACGATTATGGCTTGAACATTTGAAAACTTCAACTTTCTCCGGAACGCCTGCGATTTTCGGTTTAAAGTTTATGCCAAAAAAAAGTCGTGAAATAGTGTGGACGACTATAAATTTGAGCTGCTTTAATTTGGAAAAATAAAAGTTTTCGTTTGCCCTACATTTGTATGGAGTACAGTCGTATACAAAATTGATAACTTCATATGATATTATTGTGAAATATTCCGCTTAATATACCTATAATATACCTACTCGGAAGGCGCCAATAATTGTTAGATATAACATAGAAATGTAAAAAGACTGAATAATGCAAATATTTTTTTTTATTTAGGATAATCTGCTTATAATCTGTACAAAATATGACAGTACTAGTCCACAAGGGTTTCTGACACTGACAATATTGTATTTATAACTAATAATTGTTACTTGTTTATATCTAATAAGTGCTATTTTTTATACATCTATGACATTGCTGTGATTATACCAATGAAACAACTGATTTTTATGATTAAAACTTTTTTGTAGTAGTAAGTTTTTAAGACAATGTCAAGATATTCTGATTGTTTACACTTTAATATGTACTTAATTTAATTAGTACTATACTTTTATTCTATATAAGTAATTAAAAGTTTTTGATATTGTTGGTGTCGGATTCGTTTATGGAATTTGTGATTTTAGAAAATGCACTCAACCTATCAGCGCCGTCTATTGAAATTTTCTAGAAACAAACTGAATGAACTAATCCCACACTAACACATATTGAACTAACTGTGATAATTGTGATCAAAACTAATTGCTGTGATATAAACATATATGTACTGAGATTTATACAAGTTATGCACGTATTTGCAAGCTTTCGATTGTAATAAATAAGGATACAAATTATAAATGTTTGTTTCTTTTTGTTTAATTATAACAGCTGGCATGGAATACGTCTAACTGGAAGTAATATTATATATTAAGCGGAATTTTTCACAATAATATCATATGAAGTTACCAATTTTGTACACGACTGTACTCCATACCAATGTAGGGCAAACGAAAACTTTTTTCTTTTCAAATTAAAGCAGCTCAAATTTATAGTAGTTCATACGACTATATTTTGGCATAAACTTTAAACCGAAAATCGCACGTGTTCCGGAAAAAGTTGAAGTTTTCAGGTTACCTTTATATCTCTGGAACCTTTGAAGGACTATTTCTGAGATTTGGCATGTCGTTACGACTATTTCATGACTATTTTTTAGAACCTAAACCAATTCGATAGGCTTTACCGTTTGCTTGCTTGACGTTCAAGCCATAATCCTCATTAACTTATAGCTATAACGCCGAAACTATAATACGACTATTTTTTTTACATGTACGACTATTTATGACTATTTCATGACTATTTTATAGCGTTGTCAATATTCGTTTTCATTGAGATTTCAAATATAAGGATTACAGCTTGAAGCACACGGAGTCTCGGGTTCGATTCCCGATCGGGACAAACTTTGTGTGATGACACATGCGTTTGTACCGAAGCCTGGGTGTTTCTTATGTATTTATTTACAAAAAAAATGTATATAAGTATTTATATCAGTTTATCTAGTACTCATATCACAAGCTCTGCTTAGTTTGAGACTAGATGGCGTTGTGTGAATTATCTTAACATATTTATATTTATCTATACTACTATTATAAAGAGGAAATATTTGTATTTTTGTGTGTAGGTATGTTTGTAATGAATAAACTCCGAAACTACTGTGCCGATTGCACCATTGGAAAGCTACATTCATCCTGAGTAATATAGGCTTTTTATCCCGGTAATGTGTTCCCACGGGAACCTGGAACGAGTAAACTAAATCACGCGAGCGGAGCTGCGGCGATCAGCTAGTTATATTATAAAGTAGTCTAAAAGCAACTTACAAAAAGAAATGATATTCCACCAAAAACATTCATGTAAATTATGGAAGGCTAAGCTCTAACTCTACACGTTCTAACAACACTTTCCCTCAGCTAAGCGTGAAGCCCTCTGTGTCCTAGTTTTAATTCCTGTACAATCCTAACAACTTAGGTAAATGCGTGGCTGGGCTGTTTTGTTACTCAAGGACACGATGTTCCTCGCTATTTCCCTCGCTATTCGTCGAGGCGTGTAGCAGCCCGGATAGATCAATATTGTATTGTATTGTAATCAATAATCTAATATTGATTATTTAAACTTGCTGCGGTGGTGCGGTCATCTAAATGTAGTGATTGTATGCTCTTTTCGGTCATCTGCCAAGGTAGGTAAAGAGTATTGGTTATATATATCTCCGTTTCAACTTGCAGACTGGGGAGAATTTCTTTCGTCTGTTGTCCTATACATCTACGGGTTCTGTCAGATCATGTTTGAGGCCGTATTTATCAACCGATTTGCATGAAACTTTACACACACACTCCTTGCTTACAATGAATAACATTTGAAAGATATTTTTTGTATTGGATGACAAATAAAGAGTAATAAAGAAAATTGAAGAAGAAATTTTCTAAACAAAAGCCGCTCCCGAAGTCTACGGTTCACAGAACCACTAGTTTAGCTGTAGGTACCTACGTACTATACTACCTACTTAATTTTACAATTCACTTTGATTCCCCACTTAAATCGGACTGGCTTAAGTGCTTAC
Organism: Nudaria mundana; assembly: GCA_963556515.1. Classification (NCBI taxonomy): domain Eukaryota; kingdom Metazoa; phylum Arthropoda; class Insecta; order Lepidoptera; family Erebidae; genus Nudaria; species Nudaria mundana. The sequence continues at coordinate 24,797,626 of OY748287.1, forward strand.
TGGTTAGACTGCAGATATTCTACCTATATTATCATATCATTATATACTCGTATTACAAAGTCTTCCGCAGCGCCTGTCTGTTGGCTATAAAATCAATCATTAAGACTGCACGGATTTCCATACTTAATATATTTTATAAGCAGTGAAGTATGCTAACTTTTTCTTGTATAATTTTACAATATGACTCACAAAAACTATAGTCTTGGGCTCGAACCAGCGACAGATCCCTTTCCAGGGGGGACGTTCTACCAACTGACCAGGACACCACTAGCCCAAGATATCTAATTTTGAGATTAGGATGTAAAATTATATCTATAAGAAAAAGTTAGCATACTTCACTGCTTATAAAATATATTAATTGATTGGCATCAGAGCCCTCTAGCTGTGTCTAAACGTAATTGCAACATTACGCACAGCCTACCATAGCAGTTAGTTCCATAGTAGCTAGTAGCTGTTCTTTCTAGCCTGTTGTCTGGTTGGTTTGAATTACAGAGTGGCTATATGAAGTTTTTATTGTACCCGGTAACGACAATATACTTGCCCCACGTGGGACCACTGCCACAGAATATAATAATAGTAGTGGGAGTAACAATATTACCGTCAAAGTGTGGGTCTCTTATGCTCCTATCTACCCCTTGTACTTGTAGACACGGGCTTTTCTCCGTAATTCCACATCAAAATCAAGCTGATTTTGCGTGTCTATGTATTTATGCATAACGTATGACTTATCCAGAGATTCCAGAGTTATTAGTAGTACAGATGATATTAAATCCAGAGTGTTACAGCCATGTTACAGCCTTAGCACTTTTGTTCCTCTTGAAAGTATTTTTATTTCAATGTATTTTTGACCCGAAAAATTTCATTGGTAAAGTCGTAAAATCCTTTCAAATCACACAATAGAAGGGTAAACTCCCGAACTCCTTTTATCGAATGTAAGGGAATTACTTATAAAAAGCTGTCGGGGGTCACTTATTACTCTTTATTGTAACTCAAGTTGCTTTGTTGGGATCGTTATATTTTATTCATAATATTTTAATATAAATATCTTTGGATGTTCTCAGTGTTCTCATACAACGTGACCTAACCAAAACTAAGCTATAAGCTTGTGCTATGGGATCTAGACAACTGATAAACATACTTATACTCGTACACCGTGAAGTACTTATCACAGTTTAAAAAAAGAAATTTTGGACTCAGTTTCTATAACAGAGCCGGCTGGAAGTATAACCTTTGAAAAATAAACACATTTCTTTTCATAAAATTCTTAAAATTTATGTATATCACGGTGTATATATTCTTAAATACATTGTATAAAATACACAGAAGACACCCAATTCCGAAACGATCACACAAATATTTGAGTTGACCCGGGAAATCGAACCCGAGACTTCGGAGTCGAAAGCCGAAGCACTACCGACTACCTACCACGTTGTTAAAACCACCACACGCCACCGAAACTGACTGCTTCGGAGAAAGAAATTGTAGTAGCTATCGTTGCTATAGCTTTATTTACAGGCGCATGTCATCATAACCTACTGAGCCTTGTTCTTATCTTTGTGGAGGACATCCTCTGAAATAAATTCAGTTTTTATTTAATAACCTTCCTATAAAGCCGCATCGTCGCTGGGTGTCGCTGGGCTTTGAGTTTGTGAACTTTTTCTTCTTTTAAGTGCGTGGCTCCATCGTTCGTTGATGATTTTGCCAATGTCCAGGTAATGACAATGCTAGATAGTTCCCGGTACGGAAGAACTAGTTACTCCGAACTAATTCCCGGTATGGGACAAGGAAACGTTGTTCGGTATTACGAGTACAAGTAAGCGTCTGGAACTCGGATTTTGCTGAGCGCTAGAGGTAACCTAAAAAGCCATCACTCTCAACAAAAACTCCCGAGCTTAGGTACTTAACCATAGAGTAAGGTAATATATAGAACCACCTTAACTACAGAATATTATAATAGTACAAGGATAAATAGTACAAAAGAATCAAGTCAATAGACAATTAAACAATAACTTAAGAAGGGTTCCTCTTTGGTCTAAAGGTAAACCAGTTTCAACCCTTCACTTACCGAGTTGACCGAGATTGCAAATTGAAGGGTACACAATCTAGCAACGAAATTACAAATAGGCAGTTATGACATGGACCTTGGAGGTTAGAAAACTCCCAAACTGAATTTAGACAAACTATTTTTAGTTTCAAATAAATTAAGTATTTAGTTAGAAACAAATTAAGCTCGACACTAGGTACTTTACTCTGAAATTAAGTACTTACTTTATTTTACTCTGATATTTCAGTGTAGAATACCGTAGGGCGTAGGAGGTTAGCGAAAAATAGGCGTCGGAACGCCTCTACCTGAGCAAATACTCTACCGAATAGCCGTGATTATCACATTGAACCCCAGAGGTTTGGATAAAAGCACTTTTCGATACGCCCCAGTTTCTTTGATAGAAGTTTTTGTATAGTGGCAAGTAATGGACATCACGTGTCAGCTATACATATTAGGTCTATAAATATCGTCCAATCAAATCAATACGATACTCACTGATTGATTTTTATCAACTGCGTATTTATGAACTAAGTACAAGTACAATGTATTTATGGCCATTCTTTGTAGAGGTAGGTACCTACTACCTACACCTAGCAGATGATTTCATATTTGAGCCGTTTGGGGTTGAGACATTGTGGTACGTGGTGTCCGAGTGCTCGCCGCCTTTATAGAGACATTACTAAACGCTTAATCGATGCTTATTAGGCTGGCTATTTTTTGGCCCAATGAATAATTATCGCCATCCAACGTGGCAACACAGCCAGCATTCTGGGAACCTTCCCAGTCGGCAATGACGCGGAGGAGAATATTTTCGAACGATATTTTGTAATCTAAATATTTGTAGTTATGTATATTATAATTCTTATTGTAAATAAATAAAGAATGACCCCTTCTGTTGTACATTGCGAATGTTATTTTATTATAGTTGTGATAAATTTGCAATAAATATGAAAGGTAATAAAATAGGTAAAATGTGAAAGTTTGTACAGATTGATGGATGTTAGTAACTGTATGACGCGTAAACTGTAGAACAGATTTGATTGAACATTGTCACATAGATTATATTACTTACTTAATCTGTAAGTAATTTACTTACATATCTGATTTATTATATTTTTTTAAATTAATTTATCTCTTATTCTTATGCAGGGGTTCATGAACTTATTTTGTCTAGTGCCCACTTTGAGAATAAATTATTTTTAGCGCCCCTATTTTTTCACCTACTTAAAAACCACTATAATTTCAAATGAAGAGTGCGCCCTGGTAAGCGCTGGCGTCCACTAGCGACACCGATGATTTTTTTCCCTATTTTTTCACCTACTTAAAAAACACTATAATTTCAAATGAAGAGTGCGCCCTGGTAAGCGCTGGCATCCACTAGCGACACCGATGATTTTTTTAATCTTGGTGAATACAAGGCATTTTTGAAAAAAATCTCTTTAAGAATACTAGACACAGGAATTTGCAATTTTTTGAGATGTATGTTGTGTATTTTATTACCAAGAAGTAACCAAACTTTGGATTATTGCCTAAAGTGGCGACTTTTGAAAATAGTTCAAACTTTTCCTGGGTCTCTTACCGCCTTCTTACCTTTAGGCCCACAGCGCCCACAAGGGGGCGTTATCGCCCACTTTGGGAAACGCTGTTCTTATATATCAAAGTAATGAGTTTGCTTAAACTAGTCTTAAATGATTAACATAAATAATTACTTAATTAATTACCTAATTATATACCATTTCCTAGTAGGATTTTGACCTAGGACCCGTTGTACTTCTAATGTACCTACTTAGCTACTTAGGATTGGGAACGACAAAACAGCGTGCTATTCCAACATGCGTAAAATTTATTAGGTAGATATCTAACTCCCTATCTAGTCCACATGGGTACCTAGAGCTCCTGTAAGACTTAGTACATTCAGTCACGATAATAGTCAAAATCAATGTTAAAGGTTTTTTTCTTCATTCATAGGTATTCATTCATAATAAATATTTACATCTAGGTGTAACTATGCGAGGGGCGGCCGATACCTCACCGAGACGCCATGGCGACGTGGCCAGCGACGTCGTAACATAGGTAGTGCGGCTGTGGGAATTTAAAGAATTATTAATGTTAATTACGTAAGTACTTAACACAAATTAATAGCTTAGGTAGTTTAAAATGTAAATGTTTAGTATAAAATGCTGATATCCGTGCATTAGGCCGATACCTCACCGAGACGCCATGGCGACGTGGCCAGCGACGTCGCCAACTAGTTCTCATTGAGATATATGACACTTGGCGACCGACTGGCGACGTTGCCAGTCGGTCGCCAAGTGAGTTAGCCGTCATATATCTCAATGAGTACTAGTTGGCGACGTCGCTGGCCACGTCGCCATGGCGTCTCGGTGAGGTATCGGCCTTAGAGCATGTGGCATTGCCACTGGCAATTGGCAACGGCGGCGCGAGTGAGGCGGCGCAGTCTGTCAAACTGTCAAAAACACGCATGCGCATAATTGTGGTAGTCGCCGGCCAAAACACATCATATAACCTCAAATGAATAAAAGCAGAAATATTTTTGTTGATTATGATAGTATTATTTACAATAATTCAGTGTACTTATATAATGGTGCATTAAGAATTGGTGTAATGGTTCCCCTTAAGATCGTTTCGCGGGCGTACCTACAGTGTGATTCGCTTCCAATTGGCTGTAAACATCGGACCATTGCTTCTGAATTTATTAAGTAAGAACATTATTGGTGAACGAATAGTACCTATACGAACAGTGAGATGGTGAAATACCAATAAACTTCACAGTGATATTAATCGTAAGGTGTATTTTTGTGATTTTACAAGTGATATTTACTTATGTGAAATACTTAGTTTTTGGTAAGTTGAACATTTTTAGTTTTTATTTCGTCTCTATTTTTAGAGGTTAGTAGGTACTAACCTCTTAGTATCTACACCTGTTGTTGTAGGGATCTTTTCCCACTAGTCCCCACTGAACTCTGGATGGACAAGGCCTGCTGCACCCTGCGCAGAACTGTCGCAGTTCGTGGGTCACTGTATACTTAGGGATAACAGGGACCGATACTTGGGGATAACAAAACTATGAAAAAAATTACAAAATTTTGATCGGTTTTGTATGGAGCATCAACTTGCCGAATTTCGAAGGGATTTATGTATTTCTGTGGGAGAGAGTGGGGTAGTTGTGGGAGAGTGGGGGCGAGTTAAGGGAGAGTGGTTTTTTGATGCCCTCGGGTAGATACTCTCGCTGGAGAAGTGTTTCAAGTCATAATCTCCAGTAGGTGAAACGTGGCAGTTTTCTTCTGCGATCAGGTCATGCTCGAGAAGGACACGGCCATGAGGTCAAGAGGGAGAAGGAGCGTACCCTCCCTGCTGAGTTCCAAAGTAGAATCTGGCTAGAAGGACTAACTCACCGACGCAGAATAAAACCCGACCCTAACGATACGGGATAAAACCCGACCCAACCCCAGACAGAGGCCACCTAGATGCGCACCTGAGGCGCCCGGCAATGAACGTAGGGGTGGGCGCGGCAATGGGCCGCGAAAAATTATAGCCATTGGGTATTTCCAAATGAATGTATTTGTACAATTTTACCCACAAAAAGGATATACTTACATATTTATCATGATTTCTTTTGTGTTAACTTCTAATCTTCACAGTACAATAGGTCTCCATGACGCTCTAAAACACGTCATGATTAGAGAACGGATTCCGCCTCTTCTAGGCACAGGGCACAGGGTTAGCGTCTCCGCCTCCCGGACTATAGTAGACCAAACGCCAGTGTACCGATGCTTACCACCATTTATATTGCATTCCACATCACCAACATTGGCCTTAAAGCCTAGTTCGCATTAGGCTAGTAATTTAGAAGAGTAGCGAGTAATTTAGTAGCTAAATATGTGCGAACTACAAACATTTTGTCGAGTAATTTAGTAAATGATTTAGTCGAGTCAATTCATTTTACTCTATTTTTTCGGGCGAGTAGCGCCTCCCACCACGCATCCGTGCTCACTGGTTCACCGGCTAAACAAGCGAGTTCATTAGTGGTCGCCACCACTCACTTGTGTACTGTACTAAACCGTAATGCGAACGATTTCAGTGTAGTAGCGAGTAATTTAGCCACTAACTTACACGCTACTCTACTAAATTACTAAAGCAGTGCGAACTAGGCTTAACGTCGGCATTTCGTAGAAAGATCGTGGGGTCATTGACCGAGTCGTACGTTTACCTATATGCCTCAGTACCTATTAACTGTTTTTGCAGTACTCTCATATTTTAATAGATGACTATTATTCGGTACTACAATGAATTGCACGCGCATTAGGATGGGTGACCATTTTTTTAAGACATTGAGACCCCTCCGTGCCTCGGAGAGCACGTTAAGCCGTCGGTCCCGGTTGTCATACTAACATCTATGGCAGTCGTTAGGGAGCCCTAAATCAAAAATCCGACCGGTCTAACTGCAGAACTTCGATATCGCCCATGGGTTGTGAAGGTCAGATGGCAGTCGCTTCACGGAAAATATCGAAGTTCAGCCGAATCGCAGTTAGACTGGAAAGCCGACCCCAACTGAGTTGGAAAAAGGCTCGGTGAATGATGAATGAATTGCACGCGCCTGCTATGACCGAACTTGCATTTAAATCTAGAACTCGTAAGATTCGTTCTGCCAAAGTCCTAGTTGCAGAATAACTTCAACACGCACACTTCTCTTATAGCCCACGATTAGGTTAATGTTGTAATAAACGTGGATTTTAGGGAACATAAAAAACCGAGACTAGTCTACCGCAAGGACTCACTAAAAGTCGGTCCCGAGTGTCTTTTGTGTTAGACAGAGGCGAACTGAACATACTCTGACATCAGATTGGCCACCATTATAACTAGGAGCTGCGGTCGCTGCCCTGGTACTGCGCTGCAGCATGCAATTGAGCGAAGCGACTATTGTCATATTTTTGGTCAATAACTTTTTTTTGGGGTCCTAAATCAAAATTCGTTCTCGAACAAAACCTGCTCCTGACAATGCTTGATTTTTGAATCAAAATCGGTTGGGTAGTTGTCGAGAAACAATTTCACATCGAGTTGCATTTGAGTCACCTGATAAGGAGAAGAGTGATTGATATACCTACTTCAAAACTGCATCAGATAGCTCTAGATGTGAAATGATAGATCGCAATTTCGATGTCTTAGTAGTGCAATTGGTCAGAGTATTTAACCTGAAACTGAACTGTGTCCAATCTCTAATTCGGTTTTTAGGTAATTTTCTAGAAAATCATGGAGTAGAAACGAAAATAAACTTATAACTTTGAAAGTTTTTTATAAATGCCTCGTTGAATTGTCCTGATGATGAATACAGGCACTTCTTTAACTAAACTTTTAATTAAAACGCCGAATGACCTAGTTACTGAAATGAAAAGATTAATACGACCCCAACCCTAAGAGCATGGCAGTATCGTCTAGAGTGACAATGACAAAATATAATAAAATGTCTCTTCTATACCATTGGTTGATTAAGTATATCGACCGACAAAAGTCGACCTTGGGTGTGCTAAGTCTGCAGGGACAGACCTTGCTGCTTTAAACTTTTTCTCTTTCCCCTAACCGTTGAACTGAATGAAATCGAACGCGATGATAGGTTGTTTTGGGTAAGATAAATCAAAAGTTTCCTGAACCCACTGGGACGTTGATAACTGGTCTATATTTCCAATCAATTAATTCCTTCATTCTCTTATCTTATTCACCTTTGAGCAACTTGTTCAGCGTTCAGGGTTATCTAAAATTAATGGACTATTTCAGATTTTTTAATGAGTTACGTTTCCAGTTAATTGAACTTCGGGTAAAATATCATCGAAACATGACTAAATTTGAGGGGAACAAATTATTGTGACAAAAAGTAGCCTCATTGAAATTGGTTCTGTCGTTTTTGCGTAAGTATTATTAAAACTACCAGAAAACAAAAACTACCAGACAGGCACGATAAAAAAAACATACTTCTGAACTCAGAATCTCTTGATTGCATATAGTTGTAAATAAATCACTAGATAGTATAAACTCGAAGGGATTGGCAGAGGTGAATTAGACACCTACATTTGGCCATTAGTATTATTTATCCGACTTAATATCTGAAAATCAATACCATCGACATCGGTTTCATACATAGAATTAGAATAGCGTAAGCGGGATCCTAGGTCTGTAGTTTGAAACAGTGCACTTTATTGTTTGCAATCAGCAACGATAGACTCCAGAAGCCCACCACAAAATCAGTGAAAAGCTTGTTTACATCAGTGCGGTCCCGCTTTAAGGCAACTGTCCCAAATAAACTACCTGCTAAACGCTTAATCGAAAAATAATTTTTTACATATATAATTTTGTCTAATGTAATGTGAATTAATGATTATTTTATTTAGTCCTGATTATTTTACAATTATTCAATTAAATATTGGATGGAACCAGGCGTTACTTGGCGAAAATCCATGACAAAGCAATGGTAAGTAAAATATTAAAAAAAAAATGTTTTAAACTTATTTTAATTTTTTTTTTTTTAATAGCACTATTTTCCGCAGGATTAAAAAAGACAACAAAACGTCGACAATTGTTTCGCCTCTAAACGAAGCATTATCAAGACTGTCTCAGAGAGAACAGCAAAATTTGTGGTTAGAACATATTTGCTTATAAGTAAACGTGTGCAAATTTCATTATCGCGATGTAGGATTTTTTCACAATAACTAACGTGGGTAGAAACCTCAGATCATGCTAACTAAGTACCCAAAAATAGGTATTCACCAATACAAGACTTTATCTTCTTAATTTTTAATAAATTGTGTAGAAATGCCAAATGACACATACAAACCAACAACCAACTAATGTGTCTGACTGTTTACAACCAGATTAAGTAAGGGAGACGTGTGAAAATCTATTTGTTCATTGAGTAAGGTGTCCGCATCTCTTCTAACTATTTCTAGCCTTTCCCAAATACTCAGCTTGAACCCTTTCTCACATAAACGTAAAACTTTAAAGGTGTTACTATTGTTCAAGGGGTGACCAGTGTCAAGGAGGTGCTTCGCGAAGAGGGACTTCTCAGGACAACCGTTGCGGAACGCCGCCATATGCTCCTTGTATCTGATCTCAAAGGACCTGCCCGTCTGCCCCACATACTTCATATCAATATCCATCACAACTCAGCAAATAAACACCCGATCTGCGTGAAACCGACACCGAGTCCTTGCCATTACACAGCTCCCTCAAGGTGTTCTGTGTTCTAAAAGCCACGAATATCCTATTTTCCCTCATGATCTTAGCTATACTCAACGAAACGGGACCCACGAACGGCAAACAGGCAGTGTACTTCCTAGGTGGATCTTGAGTTGGATGCAATAAATGAAAACTAGCATTTCTGCGTTTTTTATTTAGTAATGAGTGGACCATACCTACGTTGTAGCCATTACTGTGTGCTATATAACAAATGATAGACAATTCCTCATTAAATGCCTGTGGGCTCAACGGTACCGTCAGTAACCTGCTCAGTAAGCCGTGGAAAGCTGCCATTTTATGTTGCCATGGGTGATTAGATGAGTAAGGGATAACAGTGTCTGTACATGTAGGTTTCCTATAGATACGAAACTCATGAATACCATTCCTCCTAGTGATTGAAAGGTCTAAGAAATTGAGAGTGGAATCCGACTCCACTTCCAGTAAAAATCAATTGTGGATGCGGAGGTGGCAATCATTAGAAATAAGGGTGACATAATGTTAAAGGCATTGGTAGCACAAAAAACCGATTCTGTTAGTTTATCTGGTACTTTTAACTCCGAATTGACGCAACAAACTTAGTGATGGGGATTTGGTTTTAAGCAAAGCTGATAAGGGTAACACCGTGGTTTTGATCCCTAGGGTGGACTACATAGCAAGGGTCAATGACATCATTTTATCTGGTGATTTTCAACACATAACCTTTAATCCCACAGCTAAGTTCCAGACTGAACTGAAGCTTGCTATAAAATCCACGACTTACTTATTCCCTGAGAATTCTTCGTTGCATAAGACTTTGATAAACATGAATCCTCGTTGTCCGTTGTTTTACGGCCTTCCAAAAATACATAAGGAAGGTTGCCCGATTAGACCTGTTGTCGCATATAGGGGGCTCCAGCATACAATTTGTCGAAGTTTTTGAACACAATCATTAAATAAGCAATAGATTTTAACCCAAAATTTTCTATAAAAAATAGTACTGACCTCATAAACAAAATCAAAAATATAAAGTTACCGTCCAATGCTCAACTTGTGTCTTTGGACGTGAAAAGTTTATTCACGAACGTACCTTACAATGAAGTCTTAGATATTTTAAAACACAAATTAACAATCAAAAGGATCAATTTTAATAAAATAGAAGAAATTTATAACCTAACAAGATTGTGCATGTCACAGAATTATTTTCAGTTTAACAACAATTTTTTTCTGCAAAAAAATGGTTTATCGATGGGGTCGCCACTGAGCCCACTAATAGCTGAAATATTTATGGATGCGTTCGAGACTAACCACATAGTTGGGAACGTTCATGCCTTGTACTACTTTAGATACGTGGATGACATTATCATCTGCTGGACGGGAACAAAGCGTCAGCTCAGTATCCTCGTCTCCAAGTTGAATTCAGTACACCCTAGAATTGATTTTTCACTGGAAGTGGAGTCGGATTCCACTCTCAATTTCTTAGACCTTTCAATCACTAGGAGGAATGGTATTCATGAGTTTCGTATCTATAGGAAACCTACATTTACAGACACTGTTATTCCTTACTCATCTAACCACCCATGGCAACATAAAATGGCAGCTTTCCACAGCTTACTGAGCAGGTTACTGACGGTACCGTTGAGCCCACAGGCATTTAATGAGGAATTGTCTATCATTTGTTATATAGCACACAGTAATGGCTACAACGTAGGTATGGTCCACTCATTACTAAATAAAAAACGCAGAAATGCTAGTTTTCATTTATTGCATCCAACTCAAGATCCACCTAGGAAGTACACTGCCTCTTTGCCGTTCGTGGGTCCCGTTTCGTTGAGTATAGCTAAGATCATGAGGGAAAATAGGATATTCGTGGCTTTTAGAACACAGAACACCTTGAGGGAGCTGTGTAATGGCAAGGACTCGGTGTCGATTTCACGCAGATCGGGTGTTTATTTGCTGAGTTGTGATGGATATTGATATGAAGTATGTGGGGCAGACGGGCAGGTCCTTTGAGATCAGATACAAGGAGCATATGGCGGCGTTCCGCAACGGTTGTCCTGAGAAGTCCCTCTTCGCGAAGCACCTCCTTGACACTGGTCACCCCTTGAACAATAGTAACACCTTTAAAGTTTTACGTTTATGTGAGAAAGGGTTCAAGCTGAGTGTTTGGGAAAGGCTAGAAATAGTTAGAAGAGATGCGGACACCTTACTCAATGAACAAATAGATTTTCACACGTCTCCCTTACTTAATCTGGTTGTAAACAGACAGACACATTAGTTGGTTGTTGGTTTGTATGTGTCATTTGGCATTTCTACACAATTTATTAAAAATTAAGAAGATAAAGTCTTGTATTGGTGAATACCTATTTTTGGGTACTTAGTTAGCATGTTCTGAGGTTTCTACCCACGTTAGTTATTGTGAAAAAATCCTACATCGCGATAATGAAATTTGCACACGTTTACTTATAAGCAAATATGTTCTAACCACAAATTTTGCTGTTCTCTCTGAGACAGTCTTGATAATGCTTCGTTTAGAGGCGAAACAATTGTCGACGTTTTGTTGTCTTTTTAATCCTGCGGAAAATAGTGCTATTAAAAAAAAAATTAAAAAAAATTAAAATAAGTTTAAAACATTTTTTTTTTTAATATTTTACTTACCATTGCTTAATTATTCAATTATTTTTTACTTAGATTTATGATTGTTTGTTTTTATTAAAATGAAACATTTGTGATAAATTTAATTGCACGTAATATGTGTCTAAGAAATATAAATGAAATAATGTTTTGTTGAAGTTTTACCTAACAATTTTTAATTATTTTAAAATTATTTATTTTATCTAATTCTATTGATGAAGGAAATGAAATTGAATGATTATTTTATTTACTATTATTATACAATGCAAATGAATTAATGTTTTATTAGGTTTAATTATTTTATTGAATTTTAATAATTTTGTAGTTTTTAAGTTAATTTATATATCTAATGTAATGCAATTGTGAGGAATAAAGGCTTTATTATTATTATTATTTCGTTTATTCCTTTACATTCTTATTTTATACATTTTTAAATACATTTATAAAAAAAACCAAATACATTTAAAAATATAAAAAATAGTGACCCACCAGTAGCGGAGTAGGACCCAAACTACCGGCGGTGGAGGCTACAGACTAAGAAACCTAACAATACGGCACGTGTCGAGGATAACAGCCTTCTGAATCTGACTCTTGATCCAACAATCTAACGAGAGTCTCTTGAGATGTTGATCGCGACTCTTCGCTATTAATCCGTTTGCCGAAACGACCACCGGGACAATGATCGTCGAGTCTACGTCCCACATGGCGGTTATCTCGAAGGACAGATCAAGGTATTTACTAAGTTTGTCCTTCTCTGCCTTCACGAGATTTTCGTCATGCGGGACGGCGATATCGACGAGCACTGCCCGACGCTGGGTCCGATCAACCAACACGATATCGGGCCTATTTGCAACAATAGTCCTGTCCGTGATGATTGATCGGTCCCAGTAGAGCAATGCACGACCATTCTCAAGAACTGGCACTGGTGTATACTTATAGTACGGTACTTCAAACTCAATAAGGCCATATTGAAGAGCAAGTTGCTGGTGGATGATCCTGGCTACTTGATTGTGCCTATGCAAGTACTCGGTGTTAGAAAGATACGAACAACCGGAAATAATATGGCGAAGTGATTCACCAGGACGGTGGCATGCTCGACAAATGTCGACCGTACCGTCCTTCATGATGTATTTCTGATAGTTGTTCGTCTTGATAACCTCATCTGCAATTGCACAGGCAAAACCTTCAGTTTCCCCAAAGAGGTCCCCAAAACACAGCCAGTTCACCGAAGCGAGCAGGTCTACGTCGGGTCCTGTTAAGACCCGGTAGAACCGCCCGTGTAGCTCCTTACTCTTCCATACGTCCCTACGGTCTTCAGTACCTAGCACCTTTGGTTTACGCCAGTTCTCGTTAGCCAAGGAAAGAGGTGTCAGGCCCTTGTCAACCATCACGACATCGCAATGAATGTCACACCCGTTCTGTAGAAAGTAATCTCTCAGACTGCACACTTCACGGTTGTGGAGGTTCTTGGCATTCAAAAAGCCTCGACCCCCCTACTTCCGCGGAATGTACAGTCTCATGACAGAAGATCGTGGGTGTAACATTCGATGCAATGTCAGTTGTTGACGGACTCGCCTATCCAGGGCGTCTAGTTCCGTTTGAGTCCACCTAAGTATGCCAAAGGAGTATAACAATAAAGGTATCACCCAACCGTTGAAAGCCCGCATTTTGTTACCACCGGACAAAGAACTGTTAAGAACTTTTGTCAGGCGGCCAAAAAAACGTTCTTTCACCGATTTCTTATTATCCTCTACCGCTATACCCAATGACTCTGACATACCTAGGTATTTGTATGTTTCGGTCTCGGAGAGAGATCTGAGGGTTATTATCTCAGAAAGTTGTAGATTCGGTGAATTTACAACCTTCCCCCGCTGTACATGCATAACCGCACACTTATCAACACCGAACTCCGTACTAAAAACTTCCGTAGTTTTTAATAATGTCACTAAACCTTGGTGCTTCAGTGTGAACAGTTTGAGGTCATCCATATACATCAGGTGAGAAATAACCTCACCCCCTCTACGAAACCGGTAGCCTAGCCCTGAATCCTTCAGCAATGTGCTAAGTGGATTCAGTGCTAAACAAAACCATAATGGACTCAAACTGTCGCCCTGGAATATACCACGCTCAATCCTTATCAAGCCATGCGGATCAGAGGCATACCCACCACTACCTGGTTGACGAAGGACTGTGGTCCACCGCCCCATACATGAGACTAAGAAGGATTTAAGAGTCGGATTAATTTTATACAACTCTAAAATCCTCCTCAGCCATGAATGAGGCACCGAATCATAGGCCTTCTTGTAGTCAATCCAGGCAGTAGGGAGGGCGCCCCTACTCCGCTTGACTTGTTGGCTAATGGCCATATCAATGAGGAGTAGCTCCTTAGTACCACGAGACCCAGCCCTACATCCATTCTGAGCGTTATCTAAGATATTATTAGATAATATGTGTGAGTTTATTTTACTTCTCAGAATAGATGTAAGGAGCTTGTAAATGGTAGGTAAGCAAGTGATGGGTCTATAGTTTTTAGGTTCCGTGGTACTACCTGATTTATGGAGCAGGAAGGTGATGCCAGTGGTCATGAAAGCGGGTAAATAACTAGACTCAAGGGCTTCTTGATACTGTGTTGCCAAGCGTTCATGCGAGCTCTGAACCCACTTTATCCAAAAGTTGTGCAATCCATCCGGCCCAGGACTTTTCCAGTTCGGGGCCGTACGAATTGCACAACTAACGTCTTCGGAGTCTATGGTAATAGACTCCATGGGTTCGATGGTACTGCATTCACGCTCGACGACACGGATCCAGTCGCCCTCCGAATGTTCGACGGGCACCGACCATATGTCACGCCAAAATTGGTTCATGGCGTGAGCATCTGGCAGTTGTCCGTCGCTTAAACGTTGTCCAGTTCCCTCCCACTCTCGGTACACCTTCCTTTGGTCACTTTGGAAGATGCGATTCTGCCAGTATCTATTTACACGCTCTCTATAACGACGGATACGGCTTGCCCATGCATACACTTTCTGTTTCAGAAAGTCAATACGTTCCGTGACATTGGCTAAGTATTGCTGGGGACGAATACCGGTCCCAGCAAATGCCTGAGCCACGAAACGCATGACCCGGGGACGACAATTTCCCCGGCTGAAAGAGATAAGCTTTGCAATGAGAGTCCTAAATGTGCCGATACGTCGCTCGATTCTTGCCTGCCATACGGGAACACCATCCGGTCGTGGTGCACGGTTAACTTCGGGGAATTTAACGCGTGCAACACGACAAGCGGCAATGGCTCCACAGTAAAGAATCGAGTGAGTATCAAGCAAATCACTGCTAGTCCGTAAGTACGGCTCTAGCAATGCATTCAGGGCTCCCATCAACGCCAGATTTCGTTTATGCATTGGCAAGCGTGGTAGCCGCCGTCTAGAATTAGGTATAAACCTATACTGCGAGATCACATCTCCCAAAGTACTCCTCAATTGTTCGCTTACCTGGATAGATGTATTACTCGTATCATTTCCCACGTCGAGTGCGGGCTCCGCTAACGTCCCACTTGTAGCAACCGTCTGTGTCACAGGTGACTGTGCTCTCGTTGCCACAGGAGCTGTACAAGTAGATAATACTTCCAGGCGTAGTCGATCAAGCACAGATTGATCTAACAACTTACATCGTTGGATAGCCCGTACTTGATCCGATAGTCGTTGGACGGCAACGGTCATTGTTGATTCAAGAGCCTGAAACAAAGGAAGCATCCTTGAACGGTACGCAGTCAGGTTGGTTTCCCCATCTGTAGCCTCATAATATGCCCGCATGACGTTTTCATTGATGGATGAGGTCCATCGCATGCGGTGCACAATACCGCCGGTAGTGGGGACCCTACTCGAAGCTGGTACACTTCGGGGACCCAAACTGGTCGGCGGCCGGCCTTCTCCTCGACGACGTACAGGTGTTGGCGACGTCGGCGGAGAAAAATACTCATCACTTGATGATGAGCTCAACGCCTCAGCAAGCACTTGTGTCGCAGGTGTGCGGTCCGACGCTTGCGAGGCGGAGCTAAGTGATGAGTCCGGGGGTGGTGGTTGCGCATTTTTGCTCCTGGCTCTTGTTATCATCGTTATTCAGTATCATTATCCAATTTTTTATGTCGTAATACTATTGTTTGGATTTTTGACGATTGACATGTCAAATCGCATTTTCATTTTTATAAAATAATTGGTTTATTGTTGTTATAACTTTGTAATGTGATTTATAAACTTATTGGTATGTACTATTATTTAAAAATCTGTATAAATATTGGCAAGATAGTTAATAAAAATTTTCTTCTTCTCTTTTTTATGGCCTCTGCTTGTAGCAATTTACCAATGTCCAGTCAATTCAATTCAATTCTTTTTTATGGCCTCTGCTTATAGCAATTTGCCAATGTCCAGTCTTCGTAAATCAAGTATATAAATCAACAAATAAAAACGTAAAAAAATGAAAAATGTGAATGTGATGTGAAAATGGCGGATGATCTCTGAACGTCGATATACTAAAAAAAATAATAAAAATTTTAAAATTATTAACAGATAAAAATGACACATTAACAGACGTCGAGGGTTGCCAGGTTATTATTATTATTCCCTTTATTACATTTTATTACATATTTACTATATTTTTAAATAAACTTATAAAAAACACAAATATATTTAAAAATATATAAAATAGTGACCCACCGGTATCGAGTACAGTGACCAAGCTACCGGTGATTAGGGCTCCAGAGATAGGAACTTCCGCACAATACGGGCCGTATCCAACAGAACCGCCTTCTGCATCAAGCCCTTGACCCAGCTGCCTAACGCGAGCCTCTGTAGGTGGTGGTCGAGGCTCTTGGCTATTAAACCATGGGCAGATACGACTATCGGAACAATAATCGCCGAATCCACATCCCACATGTCGACAATCTCGTGAGCTAAGTCCAAATATTTAATTTGTTTATCTTTTTCTGCTTTCACGAGATTCTCGTCATGCGGCACAGTGATATCGACAATTATTGCAAGGCGTTTTAATCGATCTATTATCACTATATCTGGTTTGTTGGCTATAATAGTCCTATCAGTGATAATAGACCGATCCCAATACAATGTAGCATGGCCATTTTCAAGAACTGGGTCGGGCACATACCTGTAATAAGGTATCTCTAAGTCAACAAGGTTATATTTTAGAGCAAGTTGTTGGTGGATAATCCTGGCTACTTGGTTGTGTCTGTGCAAATACTCACCGTTCGCAAGACGGGAACAACCAGAGATAATATGTCTTAAAGATTCTCCGGGACGATGACATGCCCGACAGATGTCTAGCGTCCCATCTTTGACAATAAATCTCCGATAGTTATTCGTCATCATAACTTCGTCAGTGATTGCACAGATGAAACCTTCAGTTTCTCCAAAGAGATCACCGGAACGTAACCAGGATATGGAAGCTGTAAAATCAACATCGGGCCCGTGTAGAGCCCGATAAAAACGACCATGAAGCTCTTTGCTCTTCCATATTTCCTTGCGATCAGATACACCTAGTATTACCGGTTTGCGCCAGTTCTCTTTAGCTAGGGAGAGTGGGGTCAGTCCGTTATCAATTGCCACGACATCTCGATGCAGACCCACATCCACCTGTAAGAAGTACTCTCTAAGGTTGCATATCTCACGGTTATGGAGACTCTTAGCGTTTAAAAATCCTCGACCTCCACATTTCCGTGGGATATACAACCTCATTACTGACGAACGTGGGTGGTGCATTCGGTATGAAGTCAATAGACAACGTACCTTTCTATCCAGAGCTTCTAATTCGGTCTGAGTCCATCTAAGTATGCCAAAAGAGTATACTAAGACTGGCATGGCCCAGCCGTTAACAGCCCGTACCTTGTTACCGCCTGACAAGAGACTTTTCAATACTTTCTTCAGGCGGCCAAAGAAACGGTCCTGTAACGTCCGTTTCATGTCAATCTCAGCAATACACAGAGTTTGGGACATACCTAGATATTTGTAGGTTTCGGTTGCGGAGAGCGACTCAAATTGTGTGAAATCCGAAAGACTGACTCCTTCAGATTCCACAATCCCGCCCTTTTTCACATGCATGACCGCACACTTATCTACCCCGAACTCCATACTGATAGCCTTACTAAAAGTTTCAGTAACTTTTAGTAAAGCCGTCAATTCGGGGCCATTAGGGGCAAATAACTTTAGGTCATCCATGTAAAAAAGGTGGGATAAAATTTGACCCCCTCTCCGCATCCGATAGCCTAACCCTGAACCCTCTAGTAGCGTACTGAGAGGATTCAGTGCTAGGCAAAACCATAACGGACTCAGACTATCGCCCTGGAATATTCCTCTCTCGATCCCTATTGGTACACCACCTCCTAGAATCTGACGACATCCTGGATAAACCAAAACCGTATTCCATTGTCTCATACATGACCTCAAAAAGGTGCACAGAGTTGCATCAATTTTATACAACTCCAGCACCTTTAGAAGCCATGTATGAGGTACAGAATCATACGCTTTTTTGTAGTCAATCCAGCATGTCGCAAGGTTCTTTCGGTTGCGACGTACCTGCTGACAAACAGCCATGTCAAGAATAAGGAGCTCTTTAGTACCACGTGCTCCACTTTTACATCCATTCTGAGAGATGGACAATATATTGTTGTTTTCTATATGTGAATACATTTTGACTCTCAGAATAGATGTAAAAAGTTTGTATATAGTTGGTAAACAAGTAATGGGTCTGTAATTTTTGGGGTCTGTGGTACCACCAGATTTATAAAGAAGGTGAGTAACTCCGGTAGTCATAAAAGATGGAAGCGACGCTAACTCAAGGGATGACTGGAAGCAAGATGCCAAGCAGGCGTGCGAGCTACGGAACCATTTTAGCCAAAAGTTGTGCAGTCCGTCCGGTCCAGCTGATTTCCAATTTGGTAACGAACGAACTGCACAACCAATATCATCTTCAGATATGGTTATAGGTTCCATAGCTTGTATTGGTTCACACGCCCGCTCTACATCCCCAATCCACCCACCCTGCGTATGACTGACGGGTGTCGACCAAATGTTTTTCCAAAAGGCAACTGTAGCATCAGCATCAGGTAGACTCCCATCAGTCACATCTGAATCAGGTCGCTCCCACCTTCTGTATACCCACCTCTCGTCTTTTTGGAACAAGCGATTTTGTGTATATCTGTCTACTCTCTTTTTATATCGCCTTATACGGTTTGCCCACGCATAGATTTTCTGCTTCAGGAAATCAATGCGCTCCGTGACCCGTACAGAGTATTCACGGGGACTCACGTTAGTTCCCGCGAATGCCCGGGTCACGAAGCGCATGACTCTCGGGCGTGTATTGCCCGTCCTGAAGCAGTGTAGCTTGCCTATGAGCACCCTAGCCTCGGTAATGCGACGTTCAATCCTGCATTGCCAAGCTGGTACTGTAGGTCTTGGTCGAGCAGCTGATTCTTGCTTATTAAATTTAACACCAGCTACTCGACATACTGTAACAGCCGCACAATACAGGATTGAATGCGCATCAGTGAGATCATCACAATTGAGAAAATAAGATTTTAAAATCGAGTCTAGGGCACACACTAGCGCTATATTTTTTCTATGCGTAGGCAAACGTGGAAGCCGCGGTCTACACTGAATAGGGACAGATCTAAACTCACCAATCGCTTGTTCCAAAACGCTCCTTAATTCATCATTGCACTGGATACTTACAGATGTAGCAGCATCATTTACTTCTTCATTAACTGTTAAGACGGGAGGTATTTCATTTTCTACTGTAGTGGAGTTACGGTTACTATGTAATGAAGAAGGGATGATACTGTTACATGCTTCTAAGCGTAGCCTCTCAAGTGCGGCGTCATCCAACAGATGACAGCGTTGTATGGCGCGCACCTGATCCGATAGGCGTTGTGCTGTTACGTTGACATCTGGTTCAAGTACCTGAAACAGGGGCAGCATGCGGACACGGTACGCAGTGAGGTTAATTCCTCCCTCTGTAGCCACAAAATATGCCCGCATCACGTTTTCGTTCATAGAGAGACTCCATCGAATGCGGTGCACATTACCACCGGTAGCGGGGTCCCTAATCGAAGCCGGAGGGCCTCGGGGTCCTAAGCCAGTCGGTGGCCGGCCTCTCCCCTGCCGACGTACAGGTGGAGGCGACGTCGGTGGGGAGAAAAACTCATCGCTGCTTGAGCTCGACGCCTCACCAGTAGCCACAATTGTCGGCGACTGTGAGGCGGAGCTGTGCGACGAGTCCGGGGATGGTGTAAGTGCTGTTTGCTTGGCACGTGCTCTGGTCAACATTCCTTTTACTTCTTCTCTTTGTTTTTTCTTGATTTAATTTATTTTCACTCATTATGCATATAGCACAGTGACAGTATATATTATGTCAAACTGTCAATGGTTTTAGATTTTCTGGATATTTCATGTTCTTGATTTTTTTCATGTTTTTCTTTTCTATTTCGAAATATGTGTATATTGATTTAAAATGGTATTGGTCGAAATTATATTAGTATTTATACGTAAAATATTTGAATAAAATTGAGAGTAAGAAAAAAGTGTGACTTGTTCTTAGCAGTGTTGCCATTACGCTTGTTAATCTTGTGTTTATTATTATTATATCGTTTATTCATTTATATTCTTATTTTATACATTTTTAAATACATTTATAAAAAACACAAATACATTTAAAAATATAAAAAATAGTGACCCACCAGTAGCGGAGTAGGACCCAAACTACCGGTGGTGGAGGCTACAGACTAAGAAACCTCCTAACAATACGGCACGTGTCGAGGATAACAACCTTCTGAATCTGACTCTTGATCCAACAATCTAACGAGAGTCTCTTGAGATGTTGATCGAGACTCTTCGCTATTAATCCGTTTGCCGAAACGACCACCGGGACAATGATCGTCGAGTTTACGTCCCACATGGCGGTTATCTGGAAGGACAGATCGAGGTACTTACTAAGTTTGTCCTTCTCTGCCTTCACGAGATTCTCGTCATGCGGGACGGCGATATCGACGAGCACTGCCCGACGCTGGGTCCGATCAACCAACACGATATCGGGCCTATTGGCAACAATAGTCCTGTCCGTGATGATTGATCGGTCCCAGTAGAGCAATGCACGACCATTCTCAAGAACTGGCACTGGTGTGTACTTATAGTACGGTACTTCAGACTCAATAAGGTCATATTGAAGAGCAAGTTGCTGGTGGATGATCCTGGCTACTTGATTGTGCCTATGCAAGTACTCGGTGTTAGCAAGATACGAACAACCGGAAATAATATGGCGAAGTGATTCACCAGGACGGTGGCATGCTCGACAAATGTCGACCGTACCGTCCTTCATGATGTATTTCCGATAGTTGTTCGTCTTGATAACCTCATCTGCAATTGCACAGGCAAAACCTTCAGTTTCCCCAAAGAGGTCCCCAAAACGCAGCCAGGTCACCGATGCGAGCAGGTCTACATCGAGTCCTGTTAAGACTCGGTAGAACCGCCCGTGTAGCTCCTTGCTCTTCCATACGTCCTTACGGTCTTCAGTACTTAACACCTTTGGTTTACGCCAGTTCTCGTTAGCCAAGGAAAGAGGTGTAAGGCCCTTGTCAACTTTCACAACATCGCAATGAATGTCACATCCATTCTGTAGGAAGTAATCCCTGAGACTGCACACTTCACGGTTGTGGAGGTTCTTGGC
Organism: Nudaria mundana; assembly: GCA_963556515.1. NCBI lineage: Eukaryota > Metazoa > Arthropoda > Insecta > Lepidoptera > Erebidae > Nudaria > Nudaria mundana. The sequence continues at coordinate 24,819,251 of OY748287.1, forward strand.
ATTCAAAAAGCCTCGACCCCCCCACTTCCGTGGAATGTACAGTCTCATGACAGACGATCGTGGGTGTAACATTCGATGCAATGTCAGTTGTTGACGGACTCGCCTATCCAGGGCGTCTAGTTCCGTTTGAGTCCACCTAAGTATGCCAAAGGAGTACAACAATAAAGGTATCACCCAACCGTTGAAAGCCCGCATTTTGTTACCACCGGACAAAGAACTGTTAAGAAGTTTTGTCAGGCGGCCAAAAAAACGTTCTTTCACCGATTTCTTAATATCCTCTACCGCTATACCCAATGACTCTGACATACCTAGGTATTTGTATGTTTCGGTCTCGGTGAGAGATCTGAGAGTTATTATCTCAGAAAGTTGTAAATTCGGTGAATTTACAACCTTCCCCCGCTGTACATGCATAACCGCACACTTATCAACACCGAACTCCATCTTAATGGCATTACTAAAAACTTCCGTAGTTTTTAATAATGTCACTAAATCTTGGTGCTTCGGTGTGAATAGTTTGAGGTCATCCATATACATCAGGTGAGAAATAACCTCACCCCCTCTACGAAACCGATAGCCTAGCCCTGAATCCTTCAGCAATGTGCTAAGTGGATTCAGTGCTAAACAAAACCACAATGGACTCAAACTGTCGCCCTGGAATATACCACGCTCAATCCTTATCAAGTCATGCGAATCAGAGGCGTACCCACCACTACCTGGTTGACGAAGGACTGTGGTCCACTGCCCCATACACGAGACTAAGAAGGATTTAAGAGTCGGATTAATTTTATACAACTCTAAAATCCTCCTCAGCCATGAATGAGGCACCGAATCATAGGCCTTCTTGTAGTCAATCCAGGCAGTAGAGAGGGCGCCCCTACTCCGTTTGACCTGTTGGCTAATGGCCATGTCAATAAGGAGTAGCTCCTTAGTACCACGTGACCCAGCCCTACATCCATTCTGAGCGTTATCTAAAATATTGTTAGACATTATGTGTGAATTTAATTTACTTCTCAGAATGGATGTAAGGAGCTTGTAGATGGTAGGTAAGCAAGTGATAGGTCTATAGTTTTTAGGTTCCGTGGTACTACCTGATTTATGGAGCAGGAAGGTGATGCCAGTGGTCATAAAAGCGGGTAAGGAACCAGACTCGAGGGCTTCTTGATACTGTGTTGCCAAGCGTTCATGCGAGCTCTGAACCCACTTTATCCAAAAGTTGTGCAATCCATCCGGCCCAGGACTTTTCCAGTTCGGGGCCTTACGAATTGCACAACTAACATCTTCGGAGTCTATGGTAATAGACTCCATGGGTTCGATGATACTGCATTCACGCTCGACGACACGGATCCAGTCGCCCTCCGAATGTTCGACGGGCACCGACCATATGTCACGCCAAAATTGATTCATGGTGTGAGCATCTGGCAGTTGTCCGTCGCTCAAACGTTGTCCAGTTCCCTCCCACTCTCGGTACACCTTCCTTTGGTCACTTTGGAAGATGCGATTCTGCCAGTATCTATTTACACGCTCTCTATAACGACGGATACGGCTTGCCCATGCATACACTTTCTGTTTCAGAAAGTCAATACGTTCCGTGACATTGGTTAAGTATTGCTGGGGACGAATACCGGTCCCAGCGAATGCCTGACTCACGAAACGCATGACCCGGGGACGACTATTTCCCCGGCTAAAACAGATAAGCTTCGCAATGAGAGTCCTAAATGTGCCGATACGTCGCTCGATTCTTGCCTGCCAAACGGGCACACCACCCGATCGTGGTGCACGGTTAAATTCAGGGAATTTAACGCGTGCAACACGACAAGCGGTAATAGCTCCACAGTAAAGAATCGAGTGGGTATCGAGCAAATCATTGCTAGTCCGTAAGTACGGAGCTAGCAACGCATTCAGGGCTCCCATCAACGCCAGATTTCGTCTATGCATGGGTAAGCGTGGTAGCCGTGGTCTAGAATTAGGTGCAAACCTATATTGAGAGATCACATCTTCTAAAGTACTCCTTAATTGCTTGCTTACCTGGACAGATATATCACTCGTATCATCTCCCACGTCGAGCACGGTATCAACTAAAGTGACATTAGTTGCAACCGTGTGTGTAGCAGGTGACGGTGCTCTCGTTGACGCTGGAGCTGGTCGAGTAGATAACACTTCCAGGCGTAGTCGATCAAGCACAGGTTGATCCAACAACTTGCATCGTTGGATAGCCCGCACTTGATCCGATAGTCGCTGGACGGCAACGGTCATTGTTGGTTCAAGAGCCTGAAACAAAGGGAGCATCCTTGAACGGTACGCAGTCAGGTTGGTTTCCCCTTCTGTAGCCTCATAATATGCCCGCATGACGTTTTCATTGATGGATGAAGTCCATCGCATGCGGTGCACAATACCACCGGTAGTGGGGACCCTACTCGAAGCTGGTAGGCTTCGGGGCCCCAAACTGCTCGGCGGCCGGCCTCTCCCTCGCCGGCGTACAGGTGTTGGCGACGTCGGCGGGGAAAAATACTCATCACTTGACGATGAACTCGACGCCTCAGCAAGCACTTGTGTCGCAGGAGTGCAGTCCAGCGCTTGCGAGGCGGAGCTAAGTGATGAGTCCGGGGGTGTTATCTGTGCATTTTTACTCCTGGCTCTTGTTATCATCGCTATCCATAATCATTCATAATATTTAATTTTTATTATTATTTCGTTTATTCATTAACATACTTATTTTATATATTTTTAAATACATTTATAAAAAAAAAACAAATACAATAATTAATAATTTATTATTATTATTATTAAACGCTTAATCGATGCTTCTCATTCTTCCATCCAACGTGGCAACACAGCCAGCATTCTGGGAACCTTCCCAGTCGGCAATGACGCGGAGGATTTTTAAACGATATTTTGTAATGTACTTAAATATTTTTAGTATATAATTATGTATATTGTAATTCTTATTGTAAATAAATATACTATATTCAGTATCTACCTAAATAATCAACAAGAATCCACTATAAAAATAAAATTTCAAAGACGCGCTTTTTTTCCATGTCATTGCAGTATTATTATCAGTTCAAATATTAACCGACCGTTTATAAAAGGGCATAAAATTGATAGACACGCTTGTTAATCTTGTGTTTTTCTTACCTGATTCATTGTAAATTCAGTTTGTGGGCCGCTTCTTGTGTGAGGCGACGTGAAAAGTGATGAGAGACGATATCATCAGTGAAAGATTTTATTTAGAATTAGTGATGTGATACCATCTGTGCATCTAAATAATTGATGGGTAGATAAGTTTTTTTTTATAGGTACGACTGTAATCTCAATAAGGTGTATTGCAACTCCACGTTCCCATATAATTGTTTTAAATTGCTCCCGCATCGCTCTGATTAGAGTTATTAACCGTTATTAACCGTATAAACCGTCTTGCGAAATATCCGATACTTGTAAAATTTTAAGTTCTCAAGCTCTGCCCTCCGAACTGTTGCACGGATTAGTCCCATAAATACAGCCCTTTTCAAATTATAAATAATCTTATTACGTTTACTCTACGAACTTTATTCAGCTCAGTTTTTTTGTTTAACTGACGGGATGACGTAACGAATGAATTTCGCAAGGAACTTGAAACAAAGCTTGAAACCCTGGTCTTTTACATACGACGTATGCCATGCGACGTGGGAGACAGCGACACACTGGTCCTACGACCTACGTCTTACGTACGACACGTCTGGCGTTCACATTATCTACGCACTATGACACTTTAAAACTTGTGTGTGACAGCGTCGTACGCGTGGGATAGCATGCGAACACGCGAATCTGGCGCGGTGACGTGTACGACAGCGTGGTGAATTACCAGTGTGTTCGTTACCATTTTACCATACAAATAGCCATAATCCAGCATAATCCATAAGCCAGATCCTGTTCAGATGCGTGGTATACGTCGCATGTGAAGGTCGAGTTTGACTTTGAGCTTTTGATGGCTTAAAAAGACTACCCAATAATCAAACACACACACATATATATATATAAACACATTTATGTAACAATAATTCAATTGACAAATGAAATGCATGCTTGCTCTCCAATTACGGGTACTTTTAACCAGACCTTTTCTTAAAACATCTGCGATACTTTTATTTAAATTGAATCAACCGGACAAATACTGATATAATGTTTAAGATATACTAGTTATCACGGCGAACTTTGTATCGCCTCAAATATAAAACAAAAAAAAAAGAATATTTTAGTACATATTTCATGCAAATGTATGTAAATTGAAAAACGCGACCGACGGACAGACAGACAGACAAATTGTCGTATTAAATATATAGATTTGTATACCGTTAAGGGCCCAGACCGCGCACGGATAAAGTCGATTTTGAGCGACAGCAGCGCTATTGTTGCCCGAATCATCCGACGGGCGGGTGAATGACCCAGAGAGCGCGATTTTGAAAATGTTTTGCGACAAACGTTCCACGTTGAGTTATTGTTATTGAAGTTGAATATTTACAGCATAACAAAAATGTTGAATTATTGGAAATAAACGACTGCCTATTTGTAAAATATTCCAAGAGTAGTTTTCGTTATAAAATGATCCTAATTACTAGATAAATAAATAAGAGTAGTTTGAGACACAATTTTTATGATTTTCTATTTATAATAAACAATCAAGAGCAGGTCCGGACTGACCTTTTTGTATTCTACTTACCTAAAATTCCAACTACGAGTACCTATGTATTTATTTGTAATTTTACTACCAAAGTTTATTCTTATTTCGTAAAATTTTCATTCAATAAAATAATTGCAAATTCAGTAGGAAGTACGGTCGAAATAACATCACGCCTTTCCTCGCTAGTGTTTATATCTACGCAAGGAAATGTGCCTATTGCGTAAACTCAAATACTTTTTGCTTACGATCACCTCGCAATCTAAAAAATCTTCTAGGGTTGTACAAAAAATTGTCAATAAATGGAACACAAGTATAAAAATGGTTCATATAATTAAAAGTAAACAAAATATGAGTCGCCACCTAAAAAGCGTGCTAGGGTTGTACAAAAATTAGTTATAAACAAACATGAAATTTATAAATTATTCATATACTTAATTAAACGAAAGTAAACAATAACAAAATATGAGTTTAAGAGTTTCTAATTTTTTTTTCATTTTAATGATTACTGATCAAATTCTGATTTCTACTAATTTGATGATAAAATCAATTCCTATTGCAAAACCTATCAGAATGAAAATGTTACCAGCTGCCCGATTCACGTAATAAAAACCGTAGCGTAGTGACTTAAAAATGTCACTTCGCACACTTTTTAACCGACTTAAAAAAAGAAGAAGATTCTCAATTCGCTGTATTTTTTGAACCGATTTTGATGATTTTTTTTTTATTTGAAAGCTGGTGATCCCGTGTGGTCACATTTTAATTTCATTAGGATCGGACCTTGGGTTTACACCAGGTAACTCTTCAAAATCGTATAGGAATTGTATAGAAATTGAGCTATTGGAAGATTTATGACAATCCAAGACTAGATAAGTAAGTGCGTTAAAAACAGAAAACCAAAAGGCGATTTCTAAGTTTCTAAGTTAAAACGACTTTTGAACTGGCGTGTTTACGTGAATCGACCGGCTGGGTAGTTAAGTTACCTCAGTCTCTTTCAAAATCATTAGACGTTCTTCTCTTTCAAAACACGTAAAGCTCTTTCTTTCCTCTCTTTCATAGCCTCTATGACATTGGGCGGGTCACGAATAGGCATGCTTCGTGACTGCCGAGGATCAACTAATTCTGGAAGGAGGCAATCGTAATAAAATCTAACTAATTTCATCTCCATTTTCTCCTTCCAAAATTTGTCGTCCTTTTCTATAATATAAACTTTCATAGGTACAGTAGCACCAAACCAGATGCCAAGCATGCAAACGTTTCTTTTAGTTATATGTAGCTGTCCCTGAATTTGGAAATACCAGTAATGATTTTTATTTATGACATAACCCTTGGAAGCCTTGTCCTTAACCCAAAAGGTATGTTTGGCCATTGCTTCATCAAGAGTCATGCCAGCTAAGTAGTGAGTTATTGGGCATTCTACCCCACCTTAGTTCCATCGGTTATCTTCGATAACCTCAGTCACGGTGGGGTAGAATGCCCAATAACTCTGTGGGGTAGAATGCCCAATAACTCTGTGGGGTAGAATGCCCAATAACTCTTTGTAAAATAATTTACCTAAACCAACGTTCCACATTTTAATGTCGTTCAATACACTACCGTTCCGTCAATGGTTAACCAATTTCACTTGCTAGATGATTGCTTTCGTACAGCAAACTAACCCGATGCATGTTTGTTAACTCAGTCACGGTGGGGTAGAATGCCCAATAACTATGTGGGGTAGAATGCCCAATAACTCTTTGTAAAATCATTTACCTAAGCCAACGTTCCACATTTTAATGCCGTTCAATACACTACCGTTCCGTCAATGGTTAACCAATTTCACTTGCTAGATGATTGCTTTCGTACAGCAAACTAACCCGATGCATGTTTGTTAACATGAACACGTTAAGATCACATTTTTAAGATAGATAAAGGTGGGACAGAATGCCCAATATCACTTTGGATTGGGAAATAACGTAACTAAACGAATATTCCACATTAATATCATTTGAGCACGCTGTCCCACTGTTCGTACGTTCGCTGAAGCTCCTTGCATGTTCATTAGGGAACTATTTTGTAGAATCACAATTACGATAAGCTAAAACGTACTTACCATTTTATGTCTTATAATTTGTACATTCTAGAATATAGCGAAAAACGTAAACTTGTTCGTCATGATGATAGTTTTATAAATGCTGTAGGATATTAAATTAAAAAACTGAAAACCATATAATAATATATTTTTTTTTATTTTTTTTTTACAGTTTTACTTAGTTTAGTTTATTAAAATAATTATAATTTGTTAAGTCTAGGTACTTATATAAGACAGGACAGCACACTTAATTCTAGTTAAATCCAATAAGCTAGCAGTCCCGTTATTAGTAGACCTTAGTCCGGTATAACGGGTCTGATCACAAGACATCATGTCACAGGGCTAGTTACGTCACTTTCACACTACATGTAGGATCTCAAATGATATATACATCACAAAACTTCGTGTTTAGTGCACATAACATGTGAATATTATTTGCTTATTTTATGCTAACTTATAAAAGGTACGTAGCTTATAAAAGGTCTGTAAGAAGAGCGGATTTTCCTGATGCAAGCATATATTTGTGCAATAGGAGATCTCTCCAAACATTGTAGTCATGTACTTAAAAGAAACAGTAAATAAACATTTTTATTTACTAATTTAAAAATTAAAAATATTGGTATGACCCCATGCTCGAGTTGAAATCTTATCTTTTGCAATTACTCTTTTATCATCATCACCAGACAACGCAATTTTTGTTACAGCACATGTAAATAGCTCATGTTTTATTGACTTAAATAAAACATTTGTTTTATGAACAATGTCACCATCATAAAGTGTTTTTTCATAATCAGTAACGTTAAGGTCACGTACAACATTCTTTTTAATACCCTTGGCTTTTTTAATTGTGCTGTGAATGGTGTTGATACAATATAACTTCGATCTCAATCCAACAAATTCGCTTATTATTTTACCAGCCATTTCATCTTTAAACAAGCCTGGTATTTTTTTGTTCTGTATGGGTAAAGTATACACATTATTTTTACAAAAATTGCTGGTGTCAAAGTAAGATAAAAAGTTATTTTTTATGTCTTCATAGAAATCATGGGTTTGTATTTGATACACAAAACTATCTGTATCCGTGTAACACATCCGTATCCTATCCTTGTAAAAAGGTTGCATTACTGAATAGTGAAAATCATACATATGACTTTTTGATAATTCTAGAACAGCAAAGCCAATATATATTGGTTTGTTCAAAGTTATTTGTTCAGGATTTAACTGCACCGCTACTAGATTTTTAGTGAAAACCGTTGCACTATGGAAATTTGGACGAGCAATAAGGTTTTGTGCGCATTTTCTTCTTTTAGTTATGTTTTTGATATCTCGCCACTGAGAAACTAAATGGACATTAACCCTGTTTTCAGTATTTTCTAAAGTTTTTCCAAATACACTATTATTCAAGAGCTTAAAAAAATCTTGTTCGAAAGTTGAAGAACTTTTTTGTCTCAGTTTGGTATTTAAATCAATATATTGTTTTAAATATGGGCTTTGTCGAAAACTGATTATTCTATGAATCTTCTTCAATATTAACCCATGTTTCATACAAGTTTGTAAATGCACGTAATGAATAACATATTTAAATTTATCATATAAATTAGGGATTAGCTTAGAACTCTTTCCCCCGGGGGGTATAAATTTTTCAGAACAAAATGGTAAATCGTTGTGTAAGTTATGCAAACGCTTAGGGTATACTATATCCACTTCCAAAATAAAACCACAATCTGCATCAATTGCAATTTTCGTTATATCTAAATTGTTAATTTCTTGTTGAGTGAGAAATTTGAAGTTGGATAATGGTAAGTATTGACACATACTATACCCATACAAATTATTACAATCTATATAAGAGACATAGGAATCAGGTTCCGAAGATTTGTAATCCGGTAAGTATATGTTATTTGCTTTCGCATGCCTGTGAGAGCAGAGGCACACTCCTCCTCTTATACCACTTTGTAACATGCGTATCATAGACAAGTCATTAATTAGTTCCAATTGAACACATGTTTTTAATAACATAGCGTCAAAAGATAAACTGGGTGCAGTTAAATAAAAAGCTGGATCTAAGTGATAATGTCGTTTACAAGTCTGTCTAAAATTTTCAAAAATATCTGCTAATAAAAGCACATCAGTTTGTAGGTATAGATCCGTATAACCACCTAAACTAGTAATTCTAAATGTTGACCAAACTAAATGTGCATGTCGGTAATCATCTTCAGAAACATTTTCATCATTGAGGGAACTATAAAAGTATTTCTTTGGAGGCAAACATTTTTCATCATACCGTTTCCACGAATCCATGTATTCATATGGATAAATGCCTTTGCGAGTAAGTAATTGGAATTCATCTCGGACAGGGAAGTGATTTTGTAAATTTTTAAACATTTCTGGTTTTAAAGTTTTACATAATTTGTTTAAGCTTGTCCCCAAAAATTTAAACGAATCAAGAAAACGCATTTGAAAAAACTTATTATATGAAACTGATACAAATTTCGTAAATGAGATATAGTTTTCTTTATTTTTAGGTATTATCTTTATTTCACCAGGGACGTCACCCAATGCTTTAATAAATAAATGACAATCATAACCAGCTAAGTTATGAAAAAAAATGGGGACAAATGCAGGGCATTTATATTGCAAATTACAAAACGAATGCGCAGCTCCACGATAGCGACCGGTAAGATGACAATGATCACGGACTTTGTCCCAAAAAAGAAAGTTTTGACATATATGACAACGTGTTGCATTTTCAAAATCATACCTGTCCTCCGTGGAAAATATCATTACAGCTGGTGACTTAATTATATCATAAATTTTTTGCACGTCTTTAATTATATAGTCAACAAACCGCTTATCACAGTCTGGACCTCGATATGACACGTAACGATTATAGCTAGGTTCATCAGAGCATACAATATAATAACCAAAAGCAACCGGTACGTGTTGGTGAAACATATTCATATTTTTACTAGAACAATTAGGCTCAGTACTTGTTTGTAGCATCGATTCAAAATCTGCATAAATACAAAAAGGCATAGTTTGTTTCCGTTCATAGTTTTTAAACTTAATTACTGAACCTCTGTTTGGAAGGACAGTTACTATACCTCCACATAAATGGTTGTTAAGTTCGTCAGCGGTATTGAAAAATATCAAACATAAATCGCAAAGATGTAATCTGCTGTGATGAGATGTGACTTGACTTCTAAAAAGTCTGGAACAGTCTTTGATCAAGCAATAATGAGAAGAATTATTATTTTCTAAAAACAGAAGGTGTATCATTTTTCCGCTGTATTTAAGGTTGAATTCAGATTTATACAAAGGACCTACAAAGTTTTTGTGATTTTTTAAACCATAAATTATAAACTTTATATGTGGATTGTTTTTTTCAAATGTTCTAATATCATTAAAGGTTACAGGAAAAGACATTCCTCTTAAGTTAAATATTTCTCGAAAATTAGGATAAGAAGACGTTCTTTCAGGGTGTTTCTTAACTGGATATAAAGCCGCTGTTACACACCATAAAAAACAATAGTGATCATTATTCAAAATATTCAAACATGCTTTTTTAGCCTGAATTAATTTGGGTAAACTGATATAACTAGAACCACCAAGTGGTTGGTATTTATTGAGATTCATCTCAACATACAAATTGTTTATAAATGTCCATCCACTATCACGACCTTCAAACTCTTCAATAGATGTTTTTAAATAATTAACTGTTTCAATATACAATTTTTCGAAATCGAAGTTAGAATATAATATTTTATTTTTGGTTCCAAAAGATTTCACTTCTTGTGAATTATCTTTGAATTTTAAAAATGTACCAAAAAACTCAAAGTTTACCTTAACACAAGTATGCTTAGCAAGGAATTCATTTAAAAGAGATTTTAATCGGTCAAAAATGCTTGAAAAAAAGGATTCAATTGACGCTCCTTGATGTTCATCACGAGCTAATATTTTATAGGTTAATATACGACTGCGAAACGCTGAGTTTATGATTTCTACACCATCACTATGTTTTATTGTTTGACTACTTTTCCTATGTGAACTACTTCGCAAATGTCCTACCCATGATTTACTGGGTACTGATGTGTTACACGCAGTACAAAAAGGCATTATTATTAAATAAAATATTTGCTCCTACAACACTAAGTTTAAAACATAAAAAATTAAAGAAATTTATGTATTATAGATCTACACACTTAAAAAAGTTTGCGATCACTTTGAAAATTAGATACTTATATTTGTGATATAGAAGATTTTTTCTGATAAGATTCTAAAAATATTAAAAATTAGAATTAGAACGTGAAACAATAAAGATTAAACGTAGGTAAACATTTTCTGTTGATTGGGTTAAATTTGAAAATATATCAGCTTTGTAAGTGATCTCAAACTATTTTTGATGTGTGTATATTATAATAATATACATAAGGTATATCTATAAAAATTAAATCTACTTTATAAAAATCTTATCCGCATAATGCACTGGTTCAGTGTCTTGAAATTCATTATATGCATGTCCTAGAAAGTCTTGAAGTGACTCCCAAGATAGTGAGGACTCATCGCACTGTAATTTTACAGTCACCAACGCTGTCCTGTAGCGCACATCAGGGGCGTGTGATATGTAATCGTTGGTTTTATAGAGTTTAAAATCAACCACATACCCTCCTTCCGTTTTCTTGGAGCGACGAGACGTCCCAGATGAAACACGACTTGAGAAACTGGAAGCTAAGTCGCGCCGTGGTTCTCTGCAACTGCCTTCTTCAGCCCGCAAAATATTCAAAATATTTGTTTTCTTCGTTCTGTAAATAGAAAAAAGTGTTAATTATAAAAGTACTTATTCAAAGTGACTAAGAACTTGGGATCAAAACACAAAAAGTTATAGTATTTAAACGTGTAGGTATTGAAACGTACAAGTATTGTCAAAAGATCTATCTATGTATATAAATTAAGTGTGTCACTCATTTGTGTAAAATTAAGTTAAAGGTGTAAACTACACCTTATTCAATTTTAATTAAAATGTGACGATGTTAAACTTAATTAAAATGTGACGATGTTAAACTTAGTTGAACATAATGAAACCTACCTCTTTGTGGTGTTAAACTCGGGTGAAGTGTTTTTTCGTTGTACACTTTGGGTGCAGCTGGGCTTGGGTTGTTTTTGCTTTTTCTCTATCACCTGTTTGCGTTTCTTTGGTGCTACACACTCAGACTCTACTACAGAAGAAGTTTCAAACTCCGAATCAGACCTGTTAAAATACAATCAAATTATAAACAAATATATTCCCAAGATTTTCCGAATAGATATATTGCTAGCATCACGGCTGATTATAGATAATGCAGCCGGCGGGAATTAACCAAGCAACTCACTACTCAGTGGGATAACATAATCAGTAATCACATTTTATAATAATATGCGTTAATAATTATCAGCCGGCAGGAATTAACCAAGCAACTCAGCTGGATAATAATTAACTAAATAATAATTAATAATTATCAGCCGGCAGGAATTAACCAAGCAACTCAGCTGGATAATAATTAACCAAATAATAATTAATTTAATAGCACTTACTCACATTTTCTTGTTGGAGAAGATCACTGGAAGATACTGGAGCGAATGTAATTTATTTGAAAAATTGATGGGTTTTTATACATAAAAAGTATCAATTCAGCAAATATCACCTCCCAACAAAATTAAAACTTAACTTATTATTTATATAGGTGTATTAATTAATTTATGTTACTTACGACTATTTAAATCAAAATGATTGAAAACTCATTTCGTCTAATTGCACTTTTGTTATTACAATTGAAATACAAAACCATGTCTTTACCAACACCGCCAAAGCTAATTCCGATTAATTCCGACGAATGTTATGATTTCTGTATGATACATATAAAATGTAATTATAATTTATGTAGGTATGTTCGTTGATCGTCGTCGATAAGTATATGATATGGTAACTATATAATTATGTATAGATAGGTACATGAATAGTATTAATGAAATATACTCATACCATTGTGCAGAAGTAAAATTATGCAATTTATTGGTGATTTAGGTAAGGACCGTCGTCTATACCTAAATCACCAATATAAGCTGACCGTTAGTACACGGTAGGTATTTAATTATTTTTAAAAGGTAGACGTACCCTGGAAGTTACCTAGTTTGCGTCACAATTATAGAAGTTTCAAATTGCTATGCACGGTTTTCATGGGTGTGTGTGTGTGTGTTAGTGTGTGGAAGCAAGGTATCTGTTAGTTTACTTACTCAGCGATACAATATTAAAACGACATCGTATTAACCGACTTCTAAAAAGGTGGTTACTTTATTTATCTGTAGGTATGTTGGTTTATGGTTCTCAAATTTGATACAAGGTATGGTTAACGGTATTCTATTAAAAATCCTTTGGAATCGTTTCGATAAAAATAATTTTACAAAAATATTACTACAGACTTATCCCACAAATATGTTAACAAACATTACAAATAATCATTTAAAATATAACTTTTAAATATTAGTAAATAGTTTTGGTATGTGCTTAAACTATATGGTAATACACCTCTTTTTATCCAAGTCGGCTAACAACGTACCTTTATACAAAGCTACGACCAATGTTAAGTCAGCAGTTTGTTCATGTATGTTCTACTTGTTTACCTATGTGTGTTATCGCCACATCGACACATCGTTCCTATACGCGAGGAATGTCTCATATTCTGTTCCCACAATATCTACCATTTGCATCGAGCTACCAAACACGCAGTGCACTACGTCCTTCAGAGGATTAAAAGGAAGATCCAAAATAAAAGCAATGTCATGTAAGTAATTACTTATAATGTTAATTATTTGATTTATAATTCTTTGTTAGTTTACCTACTAAATATCTAATTTATTAGGCGACGTAGTTTTCTATGGAAGTCCTTTAAATTAAATTTTATACGATTATCCTTAATTTTCGTATAACATTTAAGTTCTGTACAAAATTCAAAAGTTGTAAATAAAATAATGAACGCTGAAATATTTAATCTCTTGCTAGCACTTAATTGCACATAAAGTAGAATATTTTATCAAATTTGAATAGGCTGTGGTGTCTCAATTAGAGTGGCTTCCGAAGAAGTTGTGTAGGTTTGACATATTCGGACTACATTTGCCGATTTTCAATAATTAGACTTAAACCTACATTTAATTTTATTTTCAGATATTTTATCATCACGGATGAAATTGACAAGGAACCCTCATGGACAGCGCGGTGAACCACATAATCAATTTGTAAGTAGATACCTATATATTTTGGTCATTCCAAAAAGTGTAAAATTAAAGTAGCACGTAGTTATACATAATGTAGAATATTTTATCAAATTTGAATAGGCTCTGGTGACTCAATTAGAGTAGCTCCCAAAGAAGTTGTAGAATATAATATCATCAGTAAGGAATAATGTAGGTATTCTTTAGAATAGCTGGAGAGTTTAGACAATACAAAATATAAAATATTAGGAATACCTATTGTAGTTTATTTCGTATGATACTAACTGATAAGGTGCCTATAGGTATTTAACTGGTCACCCGATTCTATATTAGTATGTCGAATAAATTAAAATAAGCAATTACATAATTATTGTCTTTTTATTATATTCCTTATCTGATATTGATAACGAAATACGTCATCATTCACGTTACAACACGTTTGAAATTCATAAGAATTTCACAACTATTAAGTAGGTGCATAACAATAACATTTTGCACATACGAATTATTGAATGGTTGAATTTCAAGTTCTAACTTGATCATCATACCAATAAATGCTTTATGTCAGCATAATTTGATATATCAACTGCGTTGGAAAAAATATTATTACCTAGTTCATTCTTTATTAAACAGTCAATACGAGCATATCTAACATGGTAGGTATTTTATAACTTTCAATCTATTGAAAATTTCAATCTATTTACAAAATACTTAGTATGATTTATTACTAATGTTTTAAATAATTTTCAGAATACCAACTTAAACAAATTTTCAAACGGAATAGAAGAGAGCTCTCCTGAATATCTTCCAGACCTGCAAGATCAGTTCGACTTGGACAACGCAATGAATAGACCTTGGATAATAACACCCAATGAAGAAGTAAAAATAAACAAAAAGAAAACTAATCGAAGAAGACCAATTACAAACAAACGCAGTGCATTGAATTCCTATATTATTAACAGTGAAAGAAGAAAAGGACGACGTTTAATAAAAATTACGATCAAGGAACTCAGTGAGTCAATGGACGACGAAGATGAAGGTAAGGACATAATCACTGCACAGTATATTGTACAAGATACGGTAGATGAGATATCGGATCAAGCTGAAAAATTAATTCACAATATTTCCAAAAAATTGTGTGGCTACTCATATCACATTTTTTAATTAGGTAATAATTCATTAATGTAACTAGTAGATAAAGTGATGACATATTTAGATTTTATTAAAATTTTATTTACTGTGAAAATATGTGTTAAAAAAATTTCAATATTAAGTTGTGTGTTAAAAAATAAAAACCATAGGTAATAATTGTGTGGCTACTCATATCATATTTTTTAATCAGGTAATAATTTATTAATGTAAACTGTGTAAACTGTGTAAAAAATGTGTAAACTAGTGATGACATATTTAGATTTTATAAAAAAATTATTTACTATGAAAATATATGTTAAAAAATTATAAATATTAAAAATGTGTGTTAAAAAATAAAAAACCATTTACTTTAAAAAATTGTTTTATTTATTAAAACTGCGTATAGGAAGACATATTACCTTTCTTGCTCTATTAAATAGTTCTTTATACATAAAACATTTTTAAGTGCACATTGTTTAATGTGATTAATACAATTAAAACTGGTTTCAATATTTGAATATTTGTTATGCAACAGTGATAAATTTGGACACTTGTCTTCACCAAGATCTATACAAATACAATTCATACAAAGATCTTGAATCCACTTAACTTTTTCTAAGCCCTTCACAATAATTTCTTTATTTTCTAGATAAGGAACAATTATACGTCGAAATTCTCTATAGTCGATATAACCTTCATTCCAGTAAATCCCTCTGTTTCTCTCCAACCACGTAACTTGTTTTTTTTCATCCGTAGTTAAGTATTTAAATAAGTATGGAGGCTTTATTAAGAACGTTTGGGTATAAACACGAGTGGCCAGAGCTAATTCCTTGACTATAAAGTTATTACAAGTGTCTTTAAAGCCCTGGACATCCACTATAATCGTATTCGGGTTCATGATAATTTTCTCACAGTGCTGCTTAATGGTTTATACTCAATTATACAGTCGTTCAATATAAGACAATATGCCGAAGTTTGATCTGGTATATCAATGTCACTTTCAATTTCCACTCTGACATCCACAACAGGACCCGACTTAAGATTATCTGGTTGTCTAGAACAATCTACGACAAATAACGGAGCAATATTTTTAAATTGTTTCTCACTTAATAACGGTTCACCACGACGACCTCCGTAATATGAGTGTTGAAATCTGGTGTATTGTTCATATATTAACGCAATTCTGTTATTCGAGAAACTTGAATTTAAATTTTCATAAGGGAAGTAGGTTGAATTTAGGTATACTCTAACATCACGAACGTCACAGTGATCAAACTGAGACATATCCAATTTAGGATTATTTTTTCTATTTGTTTGCAGACCAATAATAACAAATCTTGGTTTCTCTATTTGCGATGATGTTTTTATGGACCAAGTATGTTTAGTAGTTTTTGGTAAAGCCGGATATTCATATAAATCCCAATTCCTGAATATCATCTGGAGTGATCGGTCTTTTTCTAACAGTTTTAACATATTTATTTTTTCTCTATCGGATACTTTGACATGTGGTACTCGCCATATTATTTTATTTATAATAATATCTTCTACCGTCTCACCAGCGCTAAGTTTTAGGGCGTTCAGATTAGTATTACTTCGTAACAATATTAATTCATGTTTGCTGTTTATCACTACTTTCTTGAAATCTTCTGCAAAACCAAGAATGTTACAGAGGGGTATGGAAGCAGAAAAGCTACCCCCATTTGTACTATTTATACCATCGATATTCCAACCCCAAGCATTAGATACTTTAGCCTCGTTTTCGTTCATTGATATTAATGATTTCATTGTGGTAGTTATACCAGCGTTCTTTATTTTATCTATTTCCACTCCATTTATCTCATACCTTATATCTTGAAACAAGTAAAGTAAACTATTGTTTGTGAAATGAACGCTACTGACTCTCTCTTTAGAATTTTCAGCCTTGTTTACAACAATAGTTCCTTCCAAAAACAAAGTGCTTGCTGATGGTAATATATACAAGTCTTGTTGATTAATAGGTATCCTGATTTCATCGCTTCTATTGAAACTTGTTACGTAAGGCTTGTAAGAGTGAAATTCAATTCCTTCCACAGAGTTGTTGTATGCAGGAGCGGATAAAACATCTAGTATATTCATTTTAACAAACCAATCGCTTTAAGAAAAGCTTTATTATTGTTGTTCAATTTTATGACCTTTTTGGATCGAGCTCTTATTGGTTTGATAGTTTGAGTAGGACTGTTATGTTTAGTTGAATGAACCACATATTTATTATAATCTATCATGTTTTCTTCTGATATGTAGATACAACTGCACTTCTTCACCTCGCAAATTTATTAAGTTATTATTTATATCTAACAGCCTTATCTGTATGCAGCTTATATTGGTTTGGTTTATTGGAAAGTAGATTGCGTTTTTTGGAATTTCTATAATCCTGTATCCAGGTGGAACATTAAGTGCAAATTCGTGTAAGATGTGACTGGATTGACCGTTTATATAGGAACCGCTAACTATGTCACATTCAATCCTTATGACAGTCGTAGGCAAAATGTTAACTGGAAACTCTGATACATGATATTTATTTGCTTCTAAGATCTGTTTTTTAAATCCCAATAAACTTCCAAATGTACCTTCTTTAGTAAAATCTATAGTTGATGTACAAAATAACATAGTTTTTAAGGTGTTGTTATTACAATTGAGTTTTATGGATGCATCTTTTATCTCAGTTTTTAAATAGTCGCTAATATCTTGTAATTCATAAGTTCCTTCAGGTATCTCGATAACATTTTTAGAACCATAATATAATTTATTATTTGTATTATCAAAATTTGGAATAGAATTATATGTAGAGAAATGTAATAATGCACATTCATACTCCCCAACTAATGGCAGCGTGCTTGGATAATAGGTAGATAATACCGATGAGTTTCCAGTTATCGATAAGGTGAGTGACATCTTGCAAATGATGGAAATGAAAGAATGATATAAAATTTATAGTATTTATTCCAAAAACATTGCAAATATCTTAAACACAAATGTCCACAAATTATTGTGTTAAATTGTTGATATCTACTAAAGTTATAATAAACATCACAGTTCTTAAAATATAGGATTAATTCTCTTGGCGGTTTTAAATCGCCAAAGCTATCAAAATATTCACAATAATTATTTATTTTAACATAAGCTACCCAATGCGTTCCATCATTTTTTGAATTATCTAGGTTAACTATACCACATTCAATTCGTTTAGATGTTTTTGGTAACTGATCCTTCATGTAAACTCCCCGAAAGTAAGGAATACAATAGGCATACTTCTGAATATCGATATTAGTTAAAGCGCGATTAGGTAGCTGATCAATTAGTTTTTTGATGGTTTTATAAACAATCCCTGACCTTGCTTATGTGGTTTAATGTATAAACCTTTACCTATTGCTATAGCCTCCATAGTTTTATTATGACGTTCAGTTTCTTGTAATTTTTTCTGACCGTCTTTATAATCATTCACTGTTTTAGCAATACCAGCTGCACCACCAGCTAATGCTCCTAAAGCAGACAAACCAGCAAAAATTGGGATTAAAGGTAGAATGCCTCCAGTTTTTGGTATAGGTATCATTCGAGGTACGCGAACTTTTGGAATGCATGGAACTAATTTTCTAGCAACCATATAAGCTATATTTATTAGTGACTTATTATCTTTAGGCGAGAGTTTTTTGATTTTTCTTTTTATTTTCCTAACAAAGTTATTAAAGGTCTTAACACCAGCACCAGACTTCAATTTAGCTTTCATAATTTTGTTTACTATCCACGAACTAATCTTTTCCCCTGTTCGAGCATCTTTTGCTTTAAGTCTTTGTTTAGTCATATCTATAAGACGTAAGTCGGCTTTTTGACGGTTAGGCAAGTCTATGTAGTTTGCGTATGCGATATCGTGATGCATACAAGCTTCGTCTAACTTGTTTACACCTTTATCACCACGTAGTAATCGTTTTGAAAGCTTTGTTCCTGGTCCACAATAGTTATAACCGGGTATGTGAAGTTCGAATGGTAAATGATTAATGATACTGTTTATTAGTCCACCACCTTGCATCGTCTAAAGAATAATGAATAAACTTTAAAATTATATATCACTTATATAATTAACTTATTCCACTATTGCAGTCTTATCAATCCAACTGTTCTCTTTGTTATTTAAACCCAACCATTTTACAAACAGTTTGTTTCCTTTCTTTTTTAATACCTTTTCTATCAAATAGACACCAGGGCAGGACGACTTTTGAAGCTCTTGTTCGTAAAAAGTTCCTAATATGACTTGTTTTTGATTATCTTCGATGCGATATGTTATTGGTACAGTGTTATTTATCTTTTTTATAGTAAATAATTCTGTTGACCAGTTAGGAGTGTATCCTTTCTCAAATATATGTTTGTACTTACTAATTCGAACTTTGTCACCAATTATAAACTTAGGACGACATTTTTGGGTTACCTTTATCATGGAATTTGCAATATTATTTTTAATGTCCGTTTCATTAAACTTATTGACATTAACAGGTGCAAATTTAATAATACGATGTTTTGTGTTGTTATATGTCTTCATAACATCGTTCAAGCCACCATCTATCCACTTATAGTGTCCGTTCAAGCTAAAGTATTTGTACAATTTATTTTTAAGCGTTTTAATAACTCGTTCAACAATTGAAGCCTTTTTGGTTGAAAATGTTGAGTAGTGATTAATATTATAGTTCTGTAAAAGCTTTTGAAATGTAGAATTATAGAACTCAGTACCCCTATCAGTTTGCAGATGAGTTGGTATCCTATGATTAGTAGAAAGTAATTTTTCAAATGCATGAGAGACATCATGTTTGGATTTAGTTTTTAGTGGTTCCACCCAAACGTACTTTGAGAAGCAGTCAATAACTATTAAAATATAGTTATATCCTTTATTAAAGGTTTTTAGGTTTTGCATATCAACTAA